>NW_019059942.1:107978-158527 GCF_000696155.1 Zootermopsis nevadensis
TCTGTAAAAGAATCCCAAGGTACTGCATTAAACAGGTAGTCTTTCAGAGTAAAGTGACTTATATCCGATGTGTTAGTTGTAACATCAGTTAGTGTAAAATATATTTTGAAGAGTTTGTATGCTTATTTCTTTAAATAGCACTGCAAACGTACAACATAGCATATACCTTCTATGAAACTAGAAGTTTCTCAGCTCCTCGAAAAATTACGCGGAATGTGTGGATCTTAAGGTTTCCTTTCGAGTTATCAAAATCCCGACACTGAACGCTATCTTGAAACATTTAAACATACTACACGCCTTTTCACCACGTTTCTTTAAAATAAAGTGAAATATTATCTTCTCATCTTCACATAGGTCTTCCAAGTTGTCGATGCTTTTGTCATCTCTTACCTGCCCTGATACCACCCAGTTGAAGTAATTTATGGTTCCCTGCCTTGTGATTGATATATAGATACCGAGATATTTGCCAAAAAGGAGGCTACCAGCCTTGTCATTCTTCATATTTAGTTCTCACTGTCGCCTCTTATTCATCAGCTAAATAATGAAATACGTGTAACATGTCGGCTGGGAATAATCCTTGTGGGATGCCACAAAGAGTTCTCCCTGAACCACGTTGTTATTTCTCATTGGATAGCACCCCGCTCCTCTACACGCCCAGTCACTTCATCACCCCCCCCCCCCCCCCCTCATGTTTCGCTGTTAGATCCAAATAAAGGCTTGAAGCAATTAAGTCTGAATCTGACTGCATCAACATCTCTCCTTTTTGGTCGAAAGACATTCAGGCTCTGGAGGTTGTTTACTATTGATTTTGAGTGAGAATCGACAGTATTACCCATTAGCGTCTATGGAATGTCTTTGTAGATATATTTTGCTAAACCATCGAAGAGAAAATATATTATAATGAATTCTTCTCGGGCTAACAGCCGTGTAAAGTGATTTATTGAAGAAAACACGAATATTTCGAGAACCATCTTCGTCGCTGTGAAAACTTCAGATCATACAGAAAATGCATTCCTTACATAGATACGCAAGTCTGTTACAGGCTTAAGTGTACACCTGGCTTGTTTATTTGTTATTTAAATGTCTTCTTCCGATTTAGTCAGCGTTGTAGAAGTTTATTTGTTTAGCCTGTCAGGCATTTGAAACCATCCGATCACAGCAGCTACGCATTGTAAGATGTAGGTTTTCAGCTCTCGAACACTGGGGTCGTGGCTTCAGATATAACTCAAGGTACTGATGTTTGTTTGCGTGTTTTTGTGTTGTGTTGTCCTGTGCAGATAGAGGCCCTGAGTCAAGTTGATAACCCGTCCAAGGCTTGAACGGATTCATGGCTACAGAAGTCGTTTTGAATACGGCCAATTCATTAAAAGCTGAAGAAGAAAATTGGTACAACTTAGCAAACGGAAATATAGAGACCCTATTCATTCTCTGAAAATAATTCGAATCTGCTTTCCGAATGTTAAAAAATCTGGCATGTTTCAGCCCCTCTGCTGCAGTGAGAGTCGGAACCAACAAAGATTTTCCGATTAACAAGTGGGTCGTATCATTATATGCCGCGTGTTCTGAGTTGATTTGACAGTTGTATTTATTACTCTGGCATAGAAGTTCGTGTCAGTTTCTAGGGAGTATCTGATTTAAAATTCCTTGTATATTTATAGACATGAAACATTACCACCAAAACTACTGTAGGCGATGTGTAGTTATTAAATATCACTGCATTTCATCAGTCTCTGTTTGTGGGTTGGATCTTCTCGGACAAGAACAATTCTTCCATGTATTCAGGCGAAAGAAACCTTTTCAGTATGCTTTGGAATTTTTATCACAAACTAACGGGATTTAAAGTGACGATTATGATGATGATGATGACGACGATTCAACCTAAAGAATAATAAAAAAGAGATGGAAAGGAATAAAAGGAAAAAAGTGGCCACTAAAAGTTTCACGGCCGCCATAAACATAAAATGGAACTGCGTGAGCAACTGTTTCTGGTGTGTTTCAGTGCAGGTAGGTCTATGCAGTATTTCCATCCAGAGGGCCTACTGCAACCACTAAGAAAGGGGACGGGGTGGGAGGAGAGAAGGTGGGGAAGTGACGTGGTGAGGGGGAATGTTGACTTCACCTTTTGATTTGAGAGTCAAAGCTCTACACGTCTCGTGTGGGGTAGTGTACAGGCTAGGTGGCTGAACGTAAGTTGGCTGTGGAGCACATGATGATGCCCCCAAACGAGCAGTTTTAACGAACATAAAATTTAATTTTATTGTACAACAGTAGAAGGAAAAAGAATGTAAGCCTATAGGAGATTGAAAGAGTGGATGTTTGCTTGACAGTTTTAAAGGTCGACGTGTGGTGGCAGCAATAGTTTCAGGTGTTGAACGTTTGCTGGCTACTGCGAGAGACAGCACTCTGGTAATAAAGTACATTTTTACAACCCCGCCATTACCCTGTTTATCCACTGACACAAATCTCAAACATTTATTAAAGCAGTGGATATATTTGATAATGTACTTTGCTCAGTCAAAATGCAATTAAAGTAAACGTAAGTTTTGTTTTATAGATCTAGTTATTACGCATATTTCTTAGAAATATTCCACCATATTAATTAAAAGAAGAAACATTTAGTATCCATATTTTTATGTACTTGTGTAATTAAAGTACATGGGAAATTATTACAAGAATGAATATCTTTATTGCAACGTAGTCAAGCCTACAGTACGTTTAGAATGACGCAACGCCTACGATGCTCCCAGGAGGCTTAGCGCTGTGGATTCTGCGCACTTAAACGTGAAATAAAATGATGCGAAAAAGCGTATCATATTGCATGTGATCTACTTTTATCTTTCTAATTTTTCTCTTGGTTAATGTAATTTATTTCCTCTGTTATTCATTCTGTATGGTTTCTTCTATAGTAAATCGTTCATGATACAAAAGGGATTGGAACCTAAGAACAAAGTGTGCTTGCAGTGGCCCATGATCAGTGTTTATGTCTACGTATTGATAAGTTCTGATCGATGTACCTGTTTGAAAATCGAACTGATAGTGATCAGAATACAAGAAAGAAGAACAGACTCAGAACAGGGCCCACTAGCTGGCTTCTCTGAGCGCGATAGCAGACCACCAGCCTGCACATGATGCTAATCGAATATCACACACTCTCGAACGATTATGCCTCGTGGAGACAGCCACGGACTTCTGCATCCCTCCACAAACCCATATTTTTCGTAATCTCTCCAAGTCGTCTTGTTAAGATTGATCAGTTGAGTTTCAGTAAGGTAGATTTTAGTTTATATAGGTCTATTAAATATAAATAAATCTGCTGTTTGTTAACGTAAAGAAATAAGGTGCGGGGATGTAAAATTGACTCGCTGTTTTGAACACTGTAATGAACATTTGGGTTTCACAGAGGTCGATATGTTTCTTGACTAGCTGAGAATCTATTAGCTCCTAATATTGATGATATAAATAATTATCGTAGTAATGACGTGTCCAAGTTGCCAGAAATGAATCTGCTTTGCGTTGAAAAGTAATACCACTTATTACAGCGTTGTCCTTGCATTGGAAGTACAAAATTTGTAAAATTCCCTGTTAAAGCAAATAAATTTCAAAAATGTATGATTTGAAGTTCTCACGGCAGCGAGCATGAATATGGCTGTCTTATGGGTTGTGCGCCGTGTAGTCTTGTAGAAGTTTACCTACGTTTCAGAGGTCCACGCTGCCTCTATTATTAGGACTGTCGCTCTGATGATGGAAGCAGCAAGTTGAAATCAATTCGCTTCAGAGTGAAGATGAAGACAATATGAGAAGCGAAATGTATTTACTTTGAAGACGAAGAGGAATATGGGGAATTAACGAAATTAATATTGAAGCGGAAAGTAGAAATGTTCTTCTGTCTGCCCAAGAACTGTTTGAGAGCAATGTTTGTATTTTTCCTTTGGCTCTGTGTTTTCAGATAAAATGTATCCCCTTGTATTTTCAATTATCACTTGCAGCAATGTAATTGTATATAGCCTATAACATGAAAAGTTTTTTCTACACCATTATGTGTTTTATACGGTTCTTTCTGTAAGTTAGCCACTCGCGTCCTATACGAAGACCACCATTAAAACTCATACTTAAGTGGCAACTCAGAACCATAAATTTTCCACCTGCATTGTGAACTGAACCAATGATCTTGTTTCGTTTTGTTCTGCTTCATTTTTTATTTCCAAAAACGTATTCCCACCGCCTACGTAGTCTGCTATTAGCACATAACTACGACTCCACCAAGTAAATTTTCTTGTCCATGTTTGACAGGAATGTAATGTGCGAAACTGATCCTTATGTATACTTTAAGATTCTTATTTAAATCACGTGGTGAACACCATTGTACATAAGGACTGTATCTGATGGGGTGAAGAGTAGATTGGATGGTTGTTTGGCGGAGGGGGAGGTAGGTTCCTGCTACCTGTAAGTCGGCTTGGCTTCAAAGTTAAAGTGATTAATCGTACCAGTCCTTATTGGTTCCGAGCTGGTACCTATATGTTAGCTACCTTCCCTATGCCCGCCCCCGAGAAACTGACTCGTTAGAAGGAATTCTCATTATGAATGGTAATAAATTCACAAAACATATAGGATGGGTTGGGACGCACTGCCATAAGAAGAGACCAAGCGTTTGGGAGGGGAACACGAAGGGGGGGGGGATTAAGATTAAGTGTAGGTAGAGGAGGAGTTATGGGTAACGGTGTTATAAACATGATTTAGTCTTGTACCGTGTTTCTGATGGCGGTAGAATACCATCGTCGCCGAAGAATTTGGTTTTGAATATCGATACTTATACAAGATCGAAGTTCCTGTTAACAAAACTTTTAACTTTGTGAATGATGATTTCCTTTTTGTTGGCCAGTGTCCCATTTTGAAATGTCTGTTCGTAATTACTGCTCATTTTATGTCGTAAATTCGAACTGGGCTAGCGTCCTACCTAATACATATCTACCGACAGTCCTTTCAGTTAAAGCAATCGCTGTGTGAAACTGACCACTCATCCACACGTTTTGTCTAAGCCTAGATAAATTTACCGGGATCTTGTCGAGAGAGAGGTTAAACGTATTATATGCGCAATACAGGTTCTTCCAAACTGTCCAGAGTTGGTAACGGCGTATTGTGGACAGGGAGTAGGGCAGTTATTTCTGCAGAGCAGCGTTGCCATGTCGTCATCGCATAAGGAAAAAGGACTTTCGTGGCATTTGAGCTGTTACGTGATGTTAAAAGCCCCGTGGCCAGGTCTTGATGTACAAACAATGTTGTAGAAGAGTGGCAGATGTGAAGTAATCGGGACTTATTAGCTTTCGTTTTCTGCGTCACGGCAGATTTATTTGGCATTTACGTCTTTATAACGATGAGTTTAATCAAATGGACAAATTTACCGTGCAGCTGGTTTGTAAGACAGTTTTATTAAATGTTAAAAGCAAATCTTACTGAAGAAACTTTTAATGTTCTATTTATCGGAATATTGAACGTTTACGAAAGAAATGAGACGAACGAAAATATCGAAACTTAGCGATCGTAGGATACGGAATGACGTATAATGATAAGACAAGAGTCTAACTACAGTAACTATAAGATAATGGTAGAAACGTGTGAAATGGAACAAGCCTGAAACAAACTTTCACCCGTGAATGAATACCTGGTTATCGCATTAATTGTACAACCTGAAGGTTATGTAGAATTTGTGGTTTTTACGGCTGTGAGTCTGAACATGTCCGTCTTCTTGTTAAACTTCTACCAGACTACACGGGGCAACAACCCAGAGGACAGCCATCTTCCAACCTGAAGGTTCTTTAGCTGCTGTTAGAGTTAATGTAGTTTTAATCTGAGGTCACTAAAGACGTAATTGACTCTCAATCTGAGCAAGTGGCTATTATCGGAGTTCAAGCGAGATAGAGTAACGTAAGTGATCATTTTCAATTCAGTTACAAGAAACTGTCTTGAAACAATGGCATGACAGGCACTGATTTCAATTGCCTTTGTTCATGCATCTTTTTCTCAATTTTTTTCCGTCTGATGATTGGAACTTACTAGTACAAACCAACAAAATGTAATTCCAATTATGTGCACGCTGATAGTAAGATTTTTAGCCTTAATGTAACATACGCAGGAATAAATTAGACTACCTCACGTGAACGGTGTATAGAATGGACCAGATGATGATCGTGTCGGTCGAAACGTGTTGTTCAAAATGCAATACCAGCGCGAAGGCATAATTGCAGAACACTGAAAGAAGTCGTGTAAGGAGTGACGGTTAAACAGAATAATAATTGCAACATAACGCTGGAATATAAATTTGTGAACTGTCTTGCATTCAAGTGTCAAAATGCCAAGCTCAGCTGAAACCTAGCTGCTTCTAGTTTTATACGGACGTGAACGTACGTATCTTGATTTGTGTTTGGAAAATGGAAATGTTGAGTTAGGCTCTTTGTTAGGTTTCAAATTATTGTCGTGACTTGAGTACTGAATACGTTGTCGGCTACGCAGTGCATTTCAAAGATTCGTAGGGTGGAGTACCCAGCCTGTAAATTACAAGGCGAGGACAGCAACACGCACAACCAGTCTGTCCATATGAAGGCAAGTTCTTCAATCCGGTTCCAAGATCTTTGACATAAACCACTGTACAGCCTCTTCCAGTAGAGAATTGCTTATATTCAAGTGCTTCGGGAATAACATTAGATAAGGTACAAAATCTCTCTCGTTTTATAATTATTAACCTCAAAGTCATTATCATGATGGGCAACATATATTAAGCTCCAGGTCTTTTCCAGTTGCATTGATTGAAACTACTCTGATCCTTTCAGTTGTCTATCACATCTGCATGCATTTTTTGCCTTTCTGTTTACGTCGAGACAGCAGCAATTACGACATTGTTTTCTGGCGTTCTTTCCAAATGTGATATCCATTTATTTTGATATTGTACTGATATATTTTACACCCATTTTCTGTAAGTGTCATCATTACGACTTTGATAATCATCATTTCGTATCCTACGATCTCTCAGGGGGGAGCATTTTAAAGCCTTCGTTCTTTCGTTGACGTTCAATACTCGGGTCCTTCCATATAGAAAGCTTTTTAATGATGCTTACGTTTGAAAACTTTCTAAATCTTCGTATTGTGTAGTTCCACAGAACTGATGTTATTTATTTTATTTTATTTTATCATTATTCTCTCTCTAGTAGTCTATACTACAGCTTAAACTGTCGAGATTAACTAGGTAACGAGGTAATTAAGGGCGGAGTCATGCGCAAGCGGAAGACATCGTCCTTTGTTAGGTAACACCATTCCTGTGTACGACACTCGTTGGAAATTTCAAAGAGTGCCTTGAAACTAAAACGAGTGTGTGCTCACGATAACTGGGATTTTGTCGTGGCGGAAATCCTTGGCTGTTCCAATTAGGGGTTATTGGTACTGGTGTGAGATTAATCCACCAGGCAACTTGTTCTTTGACGTTTCAGAGGAGCTATATCCACCGTTCTTTCATCCAACAATTTGCATCTTCTTCCGTATTGGTCCGGCCAACCGACTGGTTCTTATATTTCAAACCGATTTCTTGCGCGCGGCTTACTAATCGTCCTGATGAAGCAGGAAAGAGGAAACCTCTGAAACGTCTATAAAGTTCTGCCAGACTACACGGCGCAACGACTAAAAAGACAGCAATCTTTGTATTAGCCTTTGTGAGAATCTTAAATCTCACTTTCTTAATTTTGTTCATTGTATACTGAAAGATATTGGGGCCCTGCATTTACTGGGTACTGGCTGCACGGTGGAATAGCATTAAGAGCATTGCGGAGGACTTTTTTTACTATTAATTTCATTTATCCGGAGGGAGGCTGTGACACTAAAACCGAGCCCTGAGCGTGAAGACCATTTGAAACCATGTCTTTATTTGAGAGCAGTTACAGATAAAATGACTGCTTTTAATTCTTGTTTTCACCGCGGATGTCTGTGGGTGCGACACCGTAGCTGCTGCTGTGGTGGCGGCAGTAAGGGAGATTTATCACCACCCGAAGGAAGGTGTATGCCGTATCCTTCCGCCGCCGCGGGATTCCGGACTTGGTTGTCATGGAAACGAGAGTTGTTGTAGCCAATGGGAAAACTGGGATAGTCGAGAAAGGCGGTAACCGTCTGACAATAGTTTAAAAGAGTTACAAACATGTTTCTTCTTCTCTTCAGGCGCAATTCTGGATGCTGCTTCTCCTCTTTCACCTCCTTCCTATTCTGGACCAACCTTTATTTAACTTTTCAAAAAGAATTCTATTTTTCTTCTGTTTTACATGAAAAGCGACGTGAAAAGTGTTATTGTTGGTATTATTCGCATTATAGTGCCAAAAACAATATTACATTGGGTTGAATGACCCCTCCTTGACAAGCCATTACATAACGCAACAATTTTATGATTGTATTTTCGTCTTCGTATCCATTCCTTGTTTTCGTCATATCAGATATTTGCATATTTAAGAAGCTCATAATATTCGGCATGTTGTAGATAATTTTATTTCCACAGTTTAACAGCATTCGCAATGCATTATTGTAATTAGGCTTACTTCTGTGACGTGTTTTTTTTTCAGAGTACAATATATTGACCGTTTGAAACCGAAGCTCGTCTAAATATTGATGATGATGTAAGTCCGTACCTTAAAGAAAACAGCTATCTCCATTACAAAGATTAGTTGGTAATGATGTTTGAGGAAACAGTCGGTATTTTTCTGATAATGATACGAAGCAAAATACACAATTATTTACCGTTAGACTTGTTACTTATATTGATTAATACTGGACTTTATTTTAAAGGGTTAATGTTATTCTTTTTAGAGTTTTAAACAGTTCTAAATTTTGATTGGTGTCGTAGATACTCACCCTATAAACATAAAGCTCTAAAAACCATACAAGGATAGTTAATAGGAATTTTACTGCGCCCTTGTGAGACCACAAAAATCTTATCGAAACCCCTGCCCAACCCCAGCAAGGACTTCATCTACAGTTCTTACTCAGACTATGTCCTAAGTTATGTTACCTCTAATGTAATAGAATGGTCGATTGTGAGTAAGTTGATTACGATTTGTTACGTAGATTATTTCCTTGAAGAAAATTAGTTCTGTTTCAGTCACTTGACATAGAATAATGGAAGTACTCTGAACATTTCTTTTTAAAGACAGTGTAAATAAATATTGGGCCTGCAGACATTATCAAGACTGTGGAATGAAATTTACTCTTTGCAAATAATATGATTCTTTGTGTTTTGACTTGATTATTAATTAAATCCATACTATAAAAACTATTTCCCAGAGACAGATTATTTAGCCCGATATTTCAGTTCCTCTTGTTTACGCAACTACTATAATCTTTCGTTTCTCTTATACTAAGCTAGTGACGTAGGTGAAATGTAGAGTTTTATCCCGGGTGCTGTAATTGCTGTGTCAAAACACCACACTTTGAAGGAGTAAACAGGAAATGGAGGTGTCTTGTTCTTTATTTTGGCTCCAGATGGAAGTGATTGATCTCCGTCCACTTTACCCCAGTATGAGTACTCTATACGCATTAGATAAGAGGATAAGTGGATCTCAGAGAACCACTGAACGTGGCATATGAATAATCCTGCCCTTGCTGGGAATCGATTTCCAGTCATCTACTTCGTGTCCAGTCGCCCTCCTGACTCAGTTATCCCGTCAGAGTAGGGTGTGAGATGGGAGGTGTTTGGAAGTGACTCAGGATCGAATGACAGGCTTAGATCGCGAACAATATCGCACTTTCCGATGTTATTGTCCGACTTTCATTACTTATACTTTGATTGTACTGAACCTGGATTCTGTTTGTACAGCGTATTCTCATGAAATGCTTTAGCAGTTTTATTCTGGAGAGGTCGTTAAATTGTTTTCACAATCCTTTCAAGATGACTTCCATTCCGCATATGAAAGGTAGAAAGATATATGACTGAAATAATTTTCATGCAAGCTCCAGCTGAATTCGTACGGCATAGAATTCTTTCTTATATAAATAGGCTATATAGACCACTTTCCTTTGAGAAACGTTACAGTGTGTTTCGTGCGATTATAAATTCATGTGGTGCAACACCCTGCAAGTCTGTTTTTTAGATCATTATGGAGTTGACCTGGATTTCTTAACTAAAAAATTTTAAATGTCAATTTTTATATGACGCTGACTACGTTCTATGAATTTTTTTATATTTTCGATAAGAGGACCAGAAGATTCTAAATTAAGATTCACTCTTGCATGAAAATTATTTTAATACAACAAAAGGTAGTGGTGAGGCTGTAAAATATCTTGCCCGTCATAATGGCTGCTGTTCCTTGCTTAAAGTAACCCCTAAATGTCCCTTGAAAGAAACCTCAAGTAAGCCCATAACCCATCTGGAGAAAAGCGTGCTCTGAAGGGAGTGAAAAAGTGGCGACCGCGTATCGGATGAGAATAGAAGACAGCTATTGTACCGGTAAGAGGACCAGGAATTTTAATTGTTGGCCAATTGTGTGATAAGCAGAAGGGGGAACCCTTAAAGGAAGGGGTACGACTATTATGGGGTGCATTAATAGGATACATCATTTCTTATCATACATTTCAAACTTCTTCTCCCCTTGCCAGGCTCAAATATAGACATACAGACCAACGTGTTAATGTTTTTCCAAGCTTGTTGGGTTTTATTGCACAGGACTCCTTTGTGATTTAGTTGAGGAACTCGAAAATCAAGCTTTTGCTTCAGAACACTGTCTTAACATTTATAAAAATCTACATCACTGTTTTCTGATGAGGTGTTATAGCGCTGTTGTTTTTTTCTGTTTGATACTAATTAGTCGCACAAGTCAGTTCGGATTGCATTAATTAAAAATATCACCATTACGTGGTTCTTGGTGTTTTAAAATATATGCTGCAGTTATTTAAATTTTAAAGGAATATATTTTTAATTTCTTTAGTTCTATAATTTGCACATTATTAAATGATAGAGAAGTTCAGATTCTTTATATAGTTCCATACAAGATTCATGAACAAGGCGTGGGTAATTATTAGCGTCTCCTATTTCTCCTTACATACGTCCGAAATGTGATCTGGTTCAGAAAATGTAGACGAATTTTGAACGAACTAAATTCATATTTAGTTTAAATTTGGTAATGTGAATTAAGCCTATATGTCACATAAAAACTCACAGATATTCATAAAATGTAATGAGGGGTAAGTCTCAGAACCAGTTAACACCAACAAGAGTAAGACAAGGATGTGGTTTATCACCAGAGTGGAAACAAACTGCTAGAAATGACATCCAATTGGCCTCTGGGAAAAGAATTGAAACAATACTGAACGCGAACGATTAAGTTATAATAACAAAATCTGAGAACGAGTTATAAATGACAGTAAATTAACTAAATAAAATCTGTAAGAATATGACATAAAGAGAACAAAAGTAATAGGATTCTGTGGAAAAGAAAGCATAACAAGTGTGAAACTAGAAATTGAAGGAACATTATAGAACAAGATTATAATTTTAATTGGTTAGGATATTTAATACCAAATGATGATAAGGATATTGATATACAACTACAAAGATGCAATAAAATGAATGGTATAATCAAAGGTCACTTTGGGAAACACTTGACAACAGAGACAAAATTACGAATACGTAACATTACTTCTAAAGCAGCTTTGTGCTGTGGCAGCGAAAACAGGATTACAAACAAGAGAGACGCCCCAAAACGGGAAGCCTCACAAATAAGACTCCTCACCATTACTAGGCCTTACAAGATTGGACCACCAGAGAAATCCTGACATTCGGAAAAAAGGTTAAAAGTAAAAATTATATCAGACCACCTGGAAAGAATGAGCAGAAGCCGCTTACCCAAACCAGCTTTTCAATATCAACCCCGGGGACGACGGGCTGCAGAAAGACCCAGGAAATGATGGAAGGATCTGGAACAACTTGATCTGTAAAGGAATAAGTCTTAAGACCTGACCATTGTTTGTGTTCATGAACAAGAAGAAGAAGAAGAAGAAGAAGAAGTAGAAGAAGAAGAAGACTTCACATAAATACTCAAATATTTTATGTTTCAATAAATATTAAGTAAATTGATCTAAAGTACAGTTTAACTCATAAATTATCATAAATATAATGAATATTTTATATTTGGCTTACGACAGATTTCTTAGTCATATTACAAGATGTTTTGGAAATGCTGTCCCGTAAACTAGTTTACTGAACTAGACATGCAGTATGACTGTCCGTCTCACCAGTCTTCTTTAATTGTTTGCTATGTTAGATCCCGTTCGTTCCACGGATCTCTATCAGTTCGTTAATTAATCTGTTAATTTATTCATTCACACATTCTTCAATTAATGTACCTATTCGTCCTTTCGTCAGATCATCCTTTTGTACTTTCATTTACTCATTTATTAACTCAGATTTTACTCTTAATTAGCCTCTCAAATGAAATGTTTAAAGACTAATTCTTTTCTACTTAAAACCAATTTTTTATAATATATAGAAATTATTTGGTGAGTATCTTCCTGGAAGAGTACATACTTCCCCTTCATCTCGTTAGTATCAAAAATTTATGTCCTGAACCTTACTCAAAGTATACAGGCGTAACCAAAAATATGTATATGTTGTAAAATAATTTATAATATACTTTTACTTGAACATAAATTTTTTATAAGATCTATAAAGTTTTGGCCCTTTAATCATTTAATTCATACATTTTTAAAATACTTGGCAGAATGACACTATATTATCGTGTTTTAAGAATCAGGAAAACAATTATTAATTCACTGCGATTTCAGGTTCTTAAGGCGGCTGGTATTAAGAAGGCCGTCTTATGTGTTGTATCGCCGTGTACCGTAGTTAAAGTATGCTGACGTATCTGAGGCGCATCCTACCGCATTGGAAGGCGGTAAAACCACAAGACAGCCATATTTAACTTTTAATTAATTAGCGTGTTCTAAATATCTTGTCGAATTATTAAAATAAGGGTTTATTGTTGATTTATAGCCCTCATCACGGCCTGTTGTTAACACAACCACTATGTAATCAAAGCTGGATTTTGTTGCCATTCCAAATTGGTAACATTGTCTTTAGGTTTTTGACGGAAGTCATGATAAAGGGGTCTGGGTGACGTGTTGGGAGGAACGGGACATAAAATAGACTGTTTTATTTCAACTTCTCAGGTTTTCTCTTTTTCGTTATGTATAAAGCTTTTTGTTCCGTAAATTATATCGTGTGTGCTGGGAATAATAAGGGGCGTGTTTTTCTTGCTAGTTACATTATAAGAACTGCTTAAAATATGAAAAAGGGCGTTAACTTTTACGGTACACATCAGCTTTATTTAATAAAATATAACACACTGTGAATATTTTAGAGTTCAATTAAAATTTTGTTAATGTGAGTTAAATTTGCAAACTAAAATGGCTATTAATTACGCCGTGCATATCGATCCAAGGACGTTAGTACTAAAGAATGGTGATTAAAAATTAAATTACGTTTAAGTTAGTGAAGAAATCTTTTATAGAAGCTGTTAGTCGCTCTTCTGTTAAGAAATACCCTTCTTTTAAGGAACCAGGAATTTAATTTCCGTGTCCACAAGAGCCAAATCTTCAGCTCTATCTTGAACTAAAGGAATCCAGTCGACATCTCAATCCCTAATTAACATCTCTCTATGTCAACGTCCACTCCGTGCCTTGGTTTCCTTCGGTGTTTCTCAGTGAATTTTATTTTATTTTATTTTTTTACAATCAGGATGCCTGTAGACTTTTTGATCAAGTATACTCTCAAAACAGAGCGAATACATAGAAAAATAAGACACATGTGTCTTAACTAGCGTGTGACTAATTGTAAAAATTTATAATGAGATTCTTTAAGTCTTTCCTTACTCTCGTACTTGCACACGGAAATAAAATTACATGCATGCCAAAACACAAAAACATTTCACATTGTTTTAAGATGTTAACCTTCTGTTAATGATAGTAATTATGAGTCGTGTCTAGCCACGAACGTGCTGTTATAATCAGCAATGTCAGATGATCCGTAAGAAGTGCTGTTGCAATATTACGGTAAAAATTAATTAAAAACGCAAAGGTTTATGTCCTTAACCAGTAACACCGCTTTTGAGACTTCCTGTTTGAACCTCGTCTGGGGACCGGCTGTGCTAGCTGAGTTTCCTTCTAATTTTCCTCTTTCTTGTGAAGAATGCTATACCGTGACGGTAGCCACATAATTTGAAACGATCATACACGCTCCGTTCGTAGGCTAGTAATTCTGCTGTTGCTCAGTGACGCTACCTGACCGTTACAACTGATGTAAGTTGCTGAAGATCGCAAGGTATGCCTGAAACACGTGTACTTTGTTTGCGTTGTCGTCTAAGATTGCCTTTGTCGCTCTAAAACAAAAGATGCGCCATTGAATACAGTACTTCAGTTTTTTTATTTTTGTAATACCACTTCTTTTAGAAAGGTAGATTCCAAACGAATATATATAAATTTGTAAGAAAAATGGCATTAAGTGTTGCAGTGAATAGACTCGAAGAAATAATATAATTTTTTAAGCGTTTCAGTAAACTTAATACAATGACGCAACTTGGCAACACAGCAGCTTGAGGCAAAAACAGTTTAGGGATATTTTGAATTAAATGTGACTAGAAGTATGTTTTTAATTTCTGAAAAGTAGTCAGTATCTTTTATGTTTACAGGTCAAAACGTTTATGTGATTTTCCGACCCCATATTACCGTATCTTTCCCATACCTATATTTATCATCGCCTACTTTAATATCGTACCAAAGTGTTCTGTATTAATTACTTATAGTTTGAATTATGAATTTATAACAGGATAAAATATTGCTGAAGGTAGGCAATTTAATATAAATTTGCAGGTATCTAAAATGTCGTGTTAAATGTGTATTTTACCTCATTTTTGATACAAAAGACATTTCTTCTACATGCTATGGGAATTTCCCGCTGTAAATTAATTTCTGGTGGTCTTACATAGAAAACGACGATTTGGTATATTATGGTAGGCTACTCAGACACTAACATGGATAATTTTTATAAGACAATAAATATGGTGACAAGAACAGCGTAGAGATGATCTAGTGGAATAAGAAACCTATTTCTGAAAGTATCCTGCGTTGCGTAACTCGAAGTAGAATGTATAACGTCATGCAGATGGCACTGGAATTATTTTTAGCTGTAGCACTGTAGTAACGACATTCTTCTAGGTTTTTTTGGTAATAGATACGATCTAATCTAGATTTCTTCTGTTCACATTGTTACAGTAAAATTTATCATGTTCTTTCGGTATTCTTTATAAAATCTTTGATGGTCCTCGATTAGAAGTCTGGTCTCCACTGATAGAAAAAAATAAAAGAAAGAACTTCATATGACTCACCGAGATTCACGTGAGGAATGAACAGCAGCACGGCTGATTTAAATTCCTCTAAAGTTTTGAAAATGTGGGACCTGAGAGCAAAGGTTGTAAACCTAACAACATACGTGCTTAAGGCTCTAATGTCCTGTCGTAGACGACTGTATTTTATTAAACTCCCCACGTTAACTCCTTTTAATTGTACTGAAGCAGTTTAACAAGAATTGTGCAATTAATCCACTTCAGAAATATTATTCCATTGTAACGTAAATTTTATATTCTTAAATTTTACAACTCTTTTGTGTCCAGGCGGTCGTGCACATAAGTTTTTCGTTTACTTTCTATCAGATTATTTTGACTTACTGACTGCGTAATACATAAACCTTTTTTTGTGTTCCATGTAGAGTGACGTTGTAGCTTAGCTCGAAGAGAAACCAACAAATTTTAGGCTTACCCAAAATGAAATTTAAGCCATGACAACAAAAAGACTCAGGAGTTTGTAGCACTTATATTCATCATAAATACTGACTAAGGCTTGATTCAAGGGTCACAGATTCGGTACGTAATGTGTAACTGTCCTTGAAATAAGAAGCTCCGTGTTATTATTGGTGTAACCAGTCTTACTGTACGACGCTGCCAGCAGTTCAGACTGCGTAGCGTATAATGACAGGGTGATTAATGAACTGGAGAAGATGCTACGTTTACGTACACTCTCGGTATTTTTTGGAGAAACTGCGAGAATCGAGAAAGATCTCAAGATAACCAGTCTCCGGGCCAAGATCTGAACACTGAACCTCCCAAACGCAAGACTTAGGTTTGCGTCAGTACTGCAGAATATTAGAACTTTTGACTGTTTCAATGCCTGTAAGTCGAATTCAGTTTTTTTATAAATAGGTCACAAATAAGTAAACAATAATATAATATGTAATGCATTCATACGTGAAGTTGAATTATGGAACAATTTATTGTTTTTTTCAGATATACTGAAAGATTTAAACTAAGAAGCCGATTTATAAAAACGTAATTAGTTGAGGTTTTTGGTGGAGTGTGCATTATTTATATAAGTATGTAAACTTAAAATGAACAGGCATATAATTATTTGCATATAGCTAACTATTGTTTATTAATCTTTACTGAATAATCTGTAACGAAAAGGTCCTTTGAAATTAACGAGAAATATAACCGCCGTCTATTATTGTCTAAAATTCCGGTGTTGATGTTTTAAAGTTTAAATAATGCAATTTAAGAAAACAAATCTGAAGAAGATTTTTGAAACATTTATATTCTCTTTGTGTCTGCCTTTGTGTTGAACTGAGGACTGCCGTGTCATTTTCAGCAGTACGTATATGTTACAGGTACTTAAAATGAATTAACTATTCATTCCGTTCATTTAACCTCAGTCAAGGAAATTAAAGACTTCAATACATATCAGAAATATTATGTAAAAATTGCATTATTCATTTGCTTCTTTATCCTTCTCTTATCGGAATTACTTGTTAGTAATATTCCGAGGCACGTTTTCTCGGAAACCAAGCTAAATATTTAGACTGGTTTAAGATGGCAGTAATATAGCCCATATAATGCCACATAAAATTTAAGTATATAGACTCAAACTGCAGTTGGGAATTGCTAAAGAAAAGTTGGTATTAAAAATTGTTGAATTTATACGGGAGATAAGCTTTGGAAAGAGGGATTTGGGAAACAGGGAACATGGGCTAGTAACTCAAGGAATAAATGTCATAGGACGAGAGTTTATAAAAGTACACTTTAAGGGGAACGAAGAAAATATGGCGAGCTGGAATAGAAGTAACTTGCGAGTTTGGGTGGTTTAATTTCGTGCTGTGGAAGTTGGTTTTCTGTTCACGTTTTCTCGACTTCCCCGAACCAGGAAAACGGAATAAGGTGGTGTATACTCTGTTATAAATACCAGAATGCGGTACTTCGGTTGGGGACAATATTTCGCTAGTGGAACTGCTTTAAACTAAATGTGTATCGCCTGTCTCTGTATTTGCTACCACAGGCGAACAGAGCAACGAAAAAGTTACATTCAGAATGTTACTTTTAAAAGACTGTCTCTAAATTCAGTTTATAGGCGTATGTGCAGTTCTACTATGCAGTTATTAGGCAAGATATTTCCCATTCAGTATGTCTAGTCTCCTTTAGTCTCCCTTCGCATGCGGTGGTGATGGATGCTTCAAATTAAAAAATAAATCTGCAAGGCGCAATATATGAATTCTAAACAGAATTTCCAAGAGATTGGAAATTTTTCAAATTCCAGGAATTACTATATTAACACTTTGAAACCAATAATTATTTAAGTAATATTTAAGAATTTAGTCCGTACCACAAAGGAAACACCTCACCTCTCCGTTACAAAGATGAACTTGTTAATATTGTGTGAGGAAATAATTGCTGTTTACGCTGAGAATTATACAAAAGCTTTCAGTTGAAAATTTATAACTACTGATTGTTAAAACAGGTGGTACAAATGGTTACCACTGAACTTCAAACAGCTAAAAAGTATCTTTTCACAGAAATCCGTATAAAATCACGATAATCATTTAAACGTATTTAAAATAAAATTTCGTCAGGTCATTTCGTTTTGTGTAAATTTACACTAGCGTCACACATTCATACCTAAAATAGGCTTAGGCCTACCGTTGGCACTGGGCTCAGAGTTTTGAATTCGTAAAGTAAGCCTATTTGTAAATGGACATTTCTGGTTGGTTTAATTTTAAAACTACTCCCCGTTGCATTGTTTCACAACGTTGAATGCAACCAATGGGATGAGTAGCGACAGAAGGGAAGCAAAACGATGTATTTGGAAGGGTGGTACCTCCACGAGAGGATTAATTCTTGCGTGGAATTGAAAGTTGGTGTCTGGCTTTTAACTGGTTGGGGTAAGGGGTTCCTGTAGCTCGTTTGCACTGTTCCGGAACCGTTCCTTTTAATGGCTCTGGCTGATGCATGCAATTAGGGCTGGGAGTATGGAGCCCACCATATATGAGATGCGGGAGACGATGATTAATATGCACACATCAGCTACTGAGGTGTGAAAGAAGTACTTTTTGTATTCTTTGGGTAATGACTGACTGGCACATTTTATATAAAATTATTAATTTAGAACTTTTGCAGTATTTCCGAAGTACTTGTTCAAAGTAGTGTAAAGTTGTCGGTTTAAATCTGGTCGTGAATTTTGATCGTAACGTGTCATTAAGTCGACTGAATCGTTTTATATTAGAGCTGTTTTCCTCGGGTATTCTCCTTCTACGTGTGGGCCGAAATCATGTTTCATCCCCGCAGGATAGATTTTCGCAGCTAAAGGTCACCGAGAAATATCTTAAAATTCCAGGTCAAATTTGAATCACCCTCGAATATGAGGCACATATAAGAGATCACTAGGTGATACATCAATGAATGTATTTCAGTACCACATAGACTGTTCACAACCTGAAAATTAAAGTATACAAAACAATAATCTTACCTGTTGTTTTGTATGGGTGCGAAACATGGTCTTTCACTCAGAGGGAGGAACGCAGATTGCAGGTGTTTGAGAATAGGGTGTTGAAGAGGATATTTGGGCCTGGGAGAGAAGACGATGGGGCATGGAGAAAACTGCATAATGATGAGCTTAAAAATCTGTAATCCTCCCCCAATATTGTCAGGGCGATTAATTCGAGAAGAATTAGATGGGTAGGGCATGTAGCGCGCATGGATGGGACAAGAGGTGTGCACCGGGTACTGGTTGGGAAACCTGAAGGGAAGAGACCGCTGGGGAGACCTAGACGTAGATGGGAGGATAATCTCAGGCGGGATCTGTGGGAGATAGGAGTTGACGGAGACTGGATTTTGTTGGCCCAGGACAGGGTCCGGTGGAGGGATTTGGTTAATTCGGTGATGAACCTTCTGGTTCCTTAAGCCAGCTAGTTAGTTAGTTATAGTCTGTTCATGTTGTTTCATATAAAAGTTAATCAATGCATGAGTCGTGTATTTTATGGTATTTATCTCTCTAACCGACAAATCTTTGTCAGTGACTCTTTTCCTACTTTCTTTACTGTAGTCTGTCTGTGTGATTTCTCCAGGAAACAGATCTTAAACCCAAAATCTCGTGTCTCTGAACAAACACGTTCTTCGGCATGACGTCACCAGCTGCTTGTTCAAACAAGGTCTTGACCAGTGACCACGAGTGTTCTACATACCATGGCTAGGAGCCATAATTGAGTGGCATGGTGTGAGTCCACCACCGCTAATACAATAACCGCTGTAGCCGGGACATGGGATCATTAGGGGCCCCCGCCCCACGCGATGTATACCCGTAGTAAAACAGTGCAGTACGGAACAAGGGCGCCTGACTGCTGCCGGCTTCCGTTTTTAGCTGCTCCCTCTTTGTTCTCGAACAGTTCTTCAGTGGCATGTCCACTTTTGAAAATTGACATTACTGTCAGTTCACATGTCTTTAGAGGCTGGAACGGATCAAGAAGAGGCCTAGCTCATTGACTGCCAGATGATGATGATGATAACGATGACGATGCCTTTAGATTTTCACAGTTTCGTTAGAGTTTACGATCTAAGTCGGCGAAACTTTTGAATTGCTTATGTTAGACTTGCATTTTGAACTGTGTTGAAATTATTCTGAAAACTGCATAGAACTATTTTAAGTAAATCTACATTCTACTCTTTAACAGAAAAGCTAACGTTATTAATTTTGAGATTTTGGGTATAAACGAATGTTGAAATGTGATTCGTGGTCTTCTGGGTTGTGACGCCGTGTAGTCTTGTTGGTGATTATCAAAGTTTACGTGGAACGTAGGTCTTCCATTGTCAGGGTATAAAATCAACTAGTTGTTAGTGTCATATCCAGATCCTCTACAAGTCAGGACGTAATATATAACGGACTGCCATCATTTGTCTAGGCCTGTAAGAGGAGATCAATTTGATTACGTGTCTCTCCATTAGGCATTGTACATAGAGTACACTCATACACGTACGGTACACGAATAAATTTAGAAATGAATTTAATATCGTTTGCACCACAAATAGCCTTGTGTCAAATTAATTATTTTTTTTATATATATGTATGATAAGAAGCAAAATTTATAGACTGGTCTTTTTAGAATAGATTCAGTATTTAAATTTGGACAGATACAGAGCGTATTTAGCTTATAAATAAATTATTTACTGTGAGGCTGCATGTCACAGAGAAGTTTGTAGTCATTCGCTGAATCATACTATTCAGATGCTGGACGGAGGTATCACATTGACATACAGTTTGTATCTTCCACCCCTCTGTGTGCGGAGTGTAATCCTCTCCTCGGCGGCATACACAGTATTGTCGTGGATAATGGCTGGTGTGAGTCAACGGTATCCAATGCGACAATAGGCTGCTTCCCCATGGAACATTGCACGGATGAGAGATCACCAGTCTCTCGCTGCCTACTGGACATTGTTCTCCCTTTTAAAACAACCACAGCTCCTCCCTTTCCGGACAATTTCAGTTAGCATTGGGGACGAGAGATGATTTGTCCTGTTTTACGGTACATTTTATTATTCGAATATTTCTGGCTTTTGATGACTGTCAAGATTAACCAGTGTGTGTTTATCCCGTGAATCCAGAGATCGTCTTAGTAAAATATAAACATTTATTCCGTACCGCTTGGAAAATACAAAGTGTCGATTAAAAAGATCAGTTGGTTAACGCGGCTTAATAAGGATACAATTTGTGATTGTAGTGAGAATCATTCAATTTTCGGACAAGATATAGAGGTACTGATTATTAACTGGGCGTTAAACTTTTTAACATAAATTCATTGGAGAAAAGATAGGAAGATCTGAAGGCGTCAGTAGAGCCGAAATGTATTAAGAATAAATCAGTGAATAAGTGTTAGGATCTGGACTAGTATAATTACATCTTCATGGTCAGAACGGTAATATAATAATGTGCATAATCGAAAATTCTTACTTTAGGTTACCCCCCCAAAAAAATCGTATGGGGATGAAACAGGACAATCTCTTTCTGAAATCGTAAGTTATTTTAGAGGACAGATATGAAACCTTCCCCAAGGCGGACGTGTTCATGTCATGAGCATAGCTGATGGTAAAATCCTTAACGCGAACGTTTCTTCTTATATCTGATGTTACTTCTGTTTGCTGGCCTGAAACAACTGCTTTTAAATGCACGCGTCACACATTCCTCTTCGCTTCTGACCGCCCCCCCCCCCCCCCCACCCCCCCCTCAAATAAAGGTCAGCCAGTGGAACCCCAAGTAGTCACTGGCACATATTGCTCTCTCCAAATTTCTTTTCCACAGCACCTTCGTCTTCTCTTCACCCTCAGTGATGTTAAGGAGCAGGGGATGCTCCTCGCATTTGAAAGCTTTCCAAGTGCAGTAACCAGTAGCAAGAACAAACGGACCGAAAAGAAAGCAAACTTCTTCCG
The DNA here is from genome assembly GCF_000696155.1 of Zootermopsis nevadensis. Next base: position 129,791 of record NW_019059942.1, read on the forward strand.
GAAGATCGAAGGAAACGGCTGAGGGGTGTGGGAGCTATAGAACGAAAAAATCTTTCCCTTTTCCGTGCACAGAATGACCCAGGACGCGAAGCTGAAGGCCTCTGTCTCTGCGTATACGTACCACTAGAATCGAACGACCTTTCTTTGTTATTACAATAGACTGAAACGATTCGGTAACCTTTTGGGGCATTACCCCTCTCTTCCTGCTTCTGGTGACCCTTTGGGGCAATGGGGTGTGATATCCGCCTATTTCCTATTCTTCTTCTTAGGCCTCTCTTACCTTTATCTCTCCCTGCTCCTGTACTGTTCATCAACCCTTCCCTTATCTTCTGACACTGACACCATTCGTTTTCTTTAATTTTATTGTGCCTTTTTGAGGTAATCTGTTTCATTATTCCTGTCACAAAGACACCTTGGATAAATTGCTGGTCCTTAACTTACATTCCAGGCGCCTTCCATTTTGAAATTTATTGTTTTATTTGCGTTAGGTACATTGACAGGGAGGGTATTACCAGCGTTCTTACAAATCACAATTTAGCTGGAAGGCTTGTTTGTACAGCCACTTCTACACTGCAGTCATGACGTATTGAAATGACAGTTACATGTGAATAATCCTGTTTTAATTGGCCATGCGGATGTCGAAATTTCACCAATTTATTAAAACTCTCAGTTAACAGAACTCGAAGGTGCAACATCACCAGTACGAAAGCCAGCCATTTCATACGAATCTGGACTACGTATTCATATTTACACGTCATAACTTCACGGTGGAAGGTAACTCATTGTCATTGACATATTTGACTCGATAGCTATATCATACTTATTACGAGGAACATTTTAATTAAAGACTGTTTATTTAGCTAGGCGAAATTCCACACTTCTCTCTCGCAATAACGTTAAAGCGCTTCTAATCGAATCCTTACCTGATCATCGTTTGAGAGAGAGTGATTCAAATTGATAGAGGATCAGTTCGCGAACTTTCGAATCAACCCGCATGGATGTCCTCACATAACACCACATAGATGGAAAATGGGTCTTTCTCCATTGTTGGACATAATTTGCTGATAAGAAGAATCGACTGAGAGAATCGATGACAGTAAGTGACTGTGCCATATTAACGAAAATGTTGTCCGAAGATGCGTGTCCAGTGACTTGCACTGAACTGTCCTTGATTTTGTGTAAGGCTTATTACGTCATTCGTGTGAAAGCAATATCGCTTCGTACATGTAACACCTGTACTTTTTATTTGAATAATAATAATGTAATGAGGGAAAAGCATTTGCTGTCGGCTATTTTGTAGATAACACACAACTGTCCGTAATTAATAATAACTTTTGAATCGGTAAAACTATTCCATTAAAGATCTGTCAATTTACACCTCAGCGAAAATATTGTTATTCGGCAGTGCATAAAATGACGTAGATTTTGTGTACACTAATATGTCTTTGGTTCCAGCCAGGAATGGTTTGAATTATGGGTTATCAAACTTTTTATGCATCGGGAAACATTCTCCACTTCTTATCGATCGTAATGAAAGTTCGTGGTAATTTATTAATAGTAATATAGTAATATCCTGGACTTAGCAAACAGATTCACATACTGTTAAATATTTTACTTTAACAAAGATACTCAACATTATTGCTGTTTAAATAATCTTCATATTCATATGCATATCTCCACGTTTTCATCAGTAAGAAATGTTCTGCTTCTTCTTGAGCTAAAAACTTGCTCCCAGCGACAGTTGCTGTCAAATACCGACTGTTACATTAACAAAGCCTGTTTCGTGACTTCCGGCGGTTTAACTATTTTCAGACACGCAGTGTGTCTTGATATTACAACAATTATGCACGGAGCGCTCAAAATAAATCAACGGGTGGTGGGTTGAGAACGTCTAGTTTAAGTCAGTGTAAATTACATTTAGCTTTTTACCGAACGCAAAAGAAATTATGTAAATCAATATTTGAAAGCAGAATTTTTAAAAATTAAAGAAACGTATTAAAATTTATAAAAATTACGTTCTTCTCCATCCTCAGCCTGGCTTTAGAGATTTTTCGATATTGAATTTTAATACCTAGACTTATCGACTGTTGAAGTTTTTAAAACTAGTTTTCAATATTTCAAGCGAAGTGAAGGTTGTAATTGAAGAAACACGGGTCAGAATGATGGAGATGACTTTTCAAGGAAGACAGTTTGGGATAGAAAACTTTAAAATTGAGGTTCTCGCGGTTGCGAGAATAAGTTAGCTGAAGATGGCTGTCTTCTGAGTTGTAACGCTGTGTAGTCTGGCAGAAATTTACCAACTGTTTAAAGTACTTGCTGCCTCCACCATCAGGGCGATGACGGGAGCGGCATGTATCTTTGCAACGTTGGTGTACATCTATGAGACTACACGGCTTTACAACCCAGGGGAAAGTCAACTTCTTACACATGGTATTATGAAATTTTAAAACGTAAGACTTGAGGTTCTCACAGCGGTGAATATGAAGATTTCTGTCTTCTGGGTTATTGCGCTGTGTAGTCTGGTCGCAAGTGTTCACACCTTAAAACACATTGTGCCAGAAGCGTTTCAACATCATGAGGTCATCATCAGTGGCGGGGCGTAATAAATCAGTCCATAAAATCCATATAGTTCAAACAAAAATGTGTTGCCACAAAACACTGTGCATAAAAATGTCGTCCTGCTCTTTATGTCATGTTTATAAGCCACACTTTATGCCATTAACGATATAAAAATCACTAACATGTAAACAGAAAGATTTTTTGCAAGGTGATAACATGAATTTATCATCAGAATTACAGACTAAATATTAAGTTGTATCTGAGTTCGTACATCGAAAAGTAATTTAAAGTAATTTTCGAGACGTTGGCTTCTATTTTTTAAGGATCCGACATAATGGACATTTTACATCCACACAAAAAACCGATCAGTTGCGAGACAATCCATACTCATTGAAGTCGTTTTAAATTTAGAAGTTAGAAATAAGTTTCATGGGTAGGAAATTGCCTTTCTCATGTAGCGAAACAGTTGAGGGTGGTGGTAGGGGTCGAAGTTAAAAACAGAGATTGGAAACGTCGAAAACAGGGAAATAATGCAGATTGTGAAAGAAAGAGCACGCAAGTTTCTTTTTAAAGAAAAGGCAGAATCTAAGAGGAAAAAAAAAGTGAGTGAAAGAGAAGGTGGATAAAAAGATTGATACGCAATTCCGTGTTCCCATTACCCATCCTCCTGCAGAGAACTGAACTGCGTGAGCACACACCCTTCGTCCCTCTACCAGGCCCTGCTGTGCGCCTTCTCATATCTCTTCTGAAAGGGTGGTTTGCGCTAGACTTCCCAACGCGGAGTTTTCGTCTTCCTGGACGATGCACAGTTATTGCACAACCCCATCTCCTTTTATCCCAACCCACGAGCGGCAAGTAGTTCTTCTTCGTTTTTCTTCCTGGCCTTTTCCTATCTTTTCCATTTTCCTTCAGGTTTAGCCCATCTCTTTCTATCCAAGTTTCCTGAGCTGTTTCGTTTCTGCCACCCCCGCCCAACCTCCACAAAACTGCGCCACCCTACCACGTCGTCTTTTCTTGCTAGAAAAGCAATCTTCTTCTCGCCCCCTGCCCCCTAACAAAGACCCGGACGTTCCTAGTTCTTAAAATCGATTAACTGAGCACTAGTACGTAGTGTTATCTCAGCAGAAATGCTACTTGAATTCTAAATTTATGGAAATTGTATAATTTTCTTTCTTTACTTTTCGTTTTATTCAACAAAGGTTAATGACATTCCTGTGGCTTGATTAATCACATATCTTCACGGGATTGGTTCCCGACCCAGTATTGTTACTGTTGTAATATACGCCTTTGTGTCTCACTCACGGATTTTTATTCTGCTAATTACGTATCATTCTATCGTTTCGTCAGAATGATGTCATTTAAAAACATCTTACAGTCGTAGCTCACAGTTACTAAATAAAATGAAGAAAATAATTCTGTATTGCTCAGTGTAGTTTGGCATAGACCTACTGTTATTCACCGATATCGAGTTCATAATTTGATTCTCAATAACCTGTTGTACTTAGAACACAACTTTTTTTATTGTGACTTTGATCGTAATGCGCACTAACCAGGTTTAAAGTGAAATAGAGCCTCAGATAAGAACCCATGTCCTTCGGTTAATAAAATAGATTTGTGCGTACCTTTATAAGAAAACAGAATAATGCGTGTCAGCCTGTCTTTTATTAGTAGTAATTATTAAATTATTTAAGGATTATCTTGAAACTTTGTATTTATATATTACTATTGGAGATTTTCCTACCATTGCAATTTTAATCCTCTATAATTTTTAAACTTGGCTTCCGTATGGATTTCAGGCTTCTGAACATTAGCGCCATGTACTTAATGTAAATCCAGAAATTAAAGTGATTAAATCACCGCGTAAAATAATGTTGCCTGCGCAAAATGTCTTATATATATTTTTTCGTTTTGTGATAGTAACGACCACTTTCAGCTATGAAAGTGAAATTCTTTGCGGATCTATGTCATAAACGAACACACATGTTGTTTTTAAAGTACGTGTGCGTATAATAAACCTACAAGCTTGGGAATGGAATAATATTTTGAGGTTATGTATACAAATTTTCTCGTGCCTAAAATTAGTTGTTATTAACATTAGACGTATAAAGAGGGCATTAAATAATTTAAATATTAAATTATAACTTCTCTCTGTCTGTGTGTTCTCCTACTTATTTTCTTTATCTGGTGCAGTATTAACAGTAGGACACACTATTATAAAAATATTATACTTGGTATAAATAATATTTAATGTTTCATTTTTTCTCCTGTAGTTAATTTTTGGACATCTGAATTCTAGTATCACTTTTAAATAGTGTAAAACGAACAAGGAAAATTTAGCACAATATAAAACGAGTTCAGCGCCTTTTAGAGTTCCATAGATGGAAAGGTGCTAATCCTACTTAAGTAGGTATACATAAAGAGGGATTATCATGCTGCATAGTCTAATATATTTCAAGCTTTGTATAAGCTTTTCAGCGCAGAATTTTAGGCTTAACGTAATTTAAGAGAAAGACACATATACGAGTATAGACAGAGAGCAGGAGAGAGGAGGAGGGACGGAAATTTGGGGGAAAGAGGAAAGGGTGGAGCGTAAAATTGTAGCAAGCGAGACAGAAGTAAGAGACTTGTTTTCCCGAGTTACATTTGCATATAACGTTCATATAGAGGACTTAAAGCTTCAGGCAGTTAAGGATTGTGTGGTTACGTTGGAGGATTGGATGAAGAGGGAGGGCTTTCTGAAGTAGCATTCTGGAACCTGAGATAGCGTTAGAGTGTAGTCCAGTGTTACAAAGTTCCCCCTTCATGTGTTCTGCTCACTTAGTACCACTTTTACTCTTGAAATTCAGTGCGACTACCGTCGGCTTCAGTGTGGCGTTTGACGCCGTTTTGTATAAAACATCATTTATTAAATTCGCTAACCTACAAAATAAATACTTGCAACTGTTTATTTATAGTAAGTGCATGCAGAGAAATCTTTCCTGCAAAACTGAGAGTCGCTCAGTTAGCCGAGAAATTTTCTCTCAATTATATAATCCAAAGATTTATTACCGCCTTCATAAAATCCCGCTCCTAGAAACGCATGGAATCACCAAATCATACCCGTACATGCTGAATGTTAAGAACCATTTTGGTATTTATTTATTATTTTTTTATAATAAAACTTATGAAAATATGTTTATAATGCTTAAAGAATCGTGTAAATTATCCGGTAAATCAGTATATTTAGCTCTGTTTCGTCATGTCTGAAGTCTCAATTACCATGACGCTATTTCTCGACAGACTGGGAGGTAGCCCGTATATTTTTAACATGTTAATTTGAGTTCGAAATTTGTAGGAATTAGCATTGATAAAAATATAAACTAACATTTGTGTAGAGCCCGTCTGATTTTTCTTTTTATAAAACAGCGTAGCCGAAAAGAACGCGATTACAGGCCCCAGAATCAGTCATGTTGTCCGGTCTCCTGTTTGACGTTCAGATCGGGTACTTCTCAAATATTATTCAAAGCTCCATAAACGCCAAATTCTTAGGCTTTGTTTCTTGATGCTCTGAAGTTTATTTAGTGTCAGCATCCTACAATAATAAATGTCTTCCTCAAAAAAAATTATTAACTGTCTTGTCTGTGTAACATCTTAGAAATCCTAACGCGTATGCCTTTAGTCAATTTACTTAAGAACGTGAAGCCATCTACTCTTGTGCATTACTTCCTTCATCCTCAGTACTCACAATTATTCCACACTTAATTTCTATAGTCAAACAATAGTTCTTAAATTATACGAATGACATACTACATTTATCACTCCTACGCTCGGTCGTTTACTGTTGGGGACGACCTTCCCTGTTTCGTTTCTAAATTCGTCACCTATCTGATGACAACTGCTTGAACGTCCAGCCGAAACGAGGAACATTAAAAGTAAATAAACAAATTTCAACAGAGATAATCCTCGCCTTGGAAATGAAGAAACGATAATAAAAAAATTTAAGCCTTTCGAAGAAATATGCAGAGGAAGTATTAAATGCGGTTGTATGAGTTTTGAGTGCATGTTTTACTATATAAGAGAGAAACAGAGATGTGCCAGGGTTAAACGTCTCTGCACACCGCGCTTCGCATCTCGCAAATCACAAAAGTAAACATCATCTATTTGTCGGCAACGATCATCAACAAATCGTCGATCATCAGATGTGTTTGCTTTTATTACGGTGTGGCAAAGTTGCAGTAAGATGTATCCCGTGCTGTAGTCGTACTGTCAAGTGCTCTGAGGTCCTTTATGCTATCGGCACCTCGGGACCTCTACACTCGCCCTACTCACATAACCTGCAGGAAACAAGCAGTCTTTTTCCATTCCTTTACACCACCGCAAGAACGTTTATGAAGATGATCACATTTTAAAGGGTGGAATGGTAAGATTCAGAGGAAAGTACGGACATGTTTGTTTTCTGTTTTTATCTTTAGCAATGTCGTCTTCAGCCAAGGTTTATAACCGATAACGTCATCATAGTCATTAGCATCACAATGATCTCTTCAGACAGAAATTTTCAGACTGGACGTCTGGCGTCTGTTACACCCAGGGCAGATTTAGTAGGATTTCACGCATTCAGCCCGTTACCCAGGCTGATGTTATGATTCTGTATTTGATGTGTAGTGTGTCACTTTTAAACACCGCATCGAATTACACAACATGGATCGTAGTTTATTTAAAGACGCTGTAAGAATTGCAGCGATAATTGAGATTCCAATAATTTTAGCAGTAAGTCTTTGAACGTGTTTGTTGATCTTGTTGATGTCGGAAGAAAAGTGTACGATACTAATATATAGGCATACCTAGTTTTATTGCGCTTCGCAGATATTGCATTTTTTTACAAATTGAAGGTTTGTGGCAACCCTGCGTCGAGCAAGTCTATCGGCGCCATTTTTCCAACAGCATGTGCTCACTTCGTGTCTCTGTGTCACATTTTGGTAATTCTCGCATTGTTTTTCTTAGACATAATGCTATTGCACGCTTAATAGACTACAGTATAGTGTAAACATAACTTTTATATGCATTGGGGAAAAAATTCGTGTGACTCGCTTTATTGCGGTGGTCTGGAACCGAAACTATGCCTCTATAGCAAATGGCAACAGAGTCTAGTTTTATTACTAAATATGTTCTTATATAGCATATGTTGTGCATTTTTCTCTTGGTAATGGCTGCAATTCTGAATTTTATCCACATGATATAGGCCGAAGTCGAATTTGAAGAGGAAAGGAAGTTGAATAGATCACCCAGAGGCACCCTGGAGGATGGGGGTAGCTATGCAAAACGCTGTAGTAGAGTTCTATGAGCTCATTTTAAGTCCTTTGATAGCATCTTTATGTTTTTTAGATACGTTTAGGAAGATGGAAAAGGAAGGTGACGAGATGTAACTGACGATTGTATTTTTCTGTATCTTTCACATCATCATAATGGGAGAAACTGGTGGAGTACTTTCATGGTCCTTTTCTCTTTTGTCTGGCCTGAGGGAAAACTGCGAGGCAGTTGTATTTCCCGTGGTGATAGTTAAGGAAATAAACTTATTTTTTCATGTAATTGCGTACAGAATCTCAAACAAAACACGAGAGAACGCTGTGGCTGGTTTGAGTCGCCCAATGAAACACCCAGTCCTTTGTTTGCGTTTACATTCTAAAACCATGTATACAGCCTAATTGTGATTTTTATTTTCAAATTAATTTCTGTAAGCTCAGCCTCATTTAGAACATTATTTTCTTGTGAGTAATATTAGCGTTTATTCTCTCACAACTGCCCTGACCTAATAAGTAATCTGACCTTTTTCTACTGGTAATAATACATTTTAAACAATGAATGTGATCGCATTTTCTTAAATATTTAAAATTGTTGAATCATTATTTATCACGGGCAGTCCATTTCGAGTTACGTAATTCAGCCTAATGACAAATTGTATCGGAAGGGCTTTTGAACTTCAATAGAAACTAACTCTATCGAGTTGAGTCCTTCATGAGAAGCTGACAGTTTCTCAGCAGGTGAAGACATTCCTTCTCCTTTATGAAATCACATTTTGTCACCGAAACCTGTCCTAAGCCAGATGATGCCATGCAAAAAATTATCTCTGGAATTTTGTCACATGGACCTATGAAATATCAGAGGTAACACGAAAGAAGGTGTGTGTATTGCAGAACGTCTCTGAACGGAAAATGATGACGAAGTGACGGGACATTGTCATACTTTATGTATCAAACGTGACAGAATTGACTTAGCTTGTTTCTAGAAGCTCGTGAAATGAAATAGTGCTTAAAGGGTATTAATTTCAGTTGTACTTTATAGACGTTATAGAGATTTGCTGGTTACTGCGGTTTACTTTTATGTATGCAGTTTATTGTCCTGAAACTTATGTAAGCCTAATTTCGATTTATTTTAAATTAAATTATGAACAGAATGACTTCTCAACGGTCATGTAATTACTGTTCTTTTACACATTTTATAATATTGTATTTCAAAAGGGAATTTAAAAAATATATATTTCTGTTTGGGAAGGGGGGAAGAACTAATTATCGGAATACGGCTCATTATTTTCCCCTCATTTCCATTTTTCCTGCTGTAGAATTATTACATACCATATTAATTGCTAAGTAGTATTAGTGTAAATAATTTTTTGAACAAAGTAGCGCTTGTATCTAGAAAGCACAAGAACATTCCTTTCTGTCCATTAAAGTATTGTACTATTCACTTAAAATAATTGTCTGGCAGTTATATTGTCATGGGAACATGCTTTATTTCCTTAATTCTCTGTCGTTAAAATATAGCAGCATTTTTCTGTATTGGAATACATAAATTTCTTATTTCTCAGTAGATCTAAGCGTGTAACATCGAACAATGAATATTTCTTGTCGATGTTCCTGTCCCTTAACTATAAAGTATGTAAATAAAAATGCTTGTCAGACGGAACGAGTGTGAGTATTGCCGGTTGTTCAGGAAACAGGAGACAGTTATTTCTTGTAAAGAAATATGAGAAGTACATATTTTAAACGGGTCTTGGTAAACGGATATCGCGTACGAACTAATTTACTTAAAAATTTCAATAGGTTGTTTTAAATTTAGGAATTGCCATAGTTATGCAGAAATGGTGATGTATATTAATATGTGTTATCGTGTGGCATCATTTGAGTTACTTCCGTAGAAAATTGAAATTTATTCCAAGTATGATAATTGTGTTCTTTTTGTATATTACTTAATTCTCTCCTGAATTGACGGGAAGATATTACTTTGAAGAGCTAGGCGTAAATGGAAGATCATATTAAAATGGTTTATATTTATAGTGGGATTGTTCAGGGCTGTGTTAAGGTCCTCGTGGGCTATAGGCACTTCTATTTCGTAGGCCCTGTGGTGGATGAATTTTTATGGGTGTATCGATTTCTGTGAGTAGATTGGTCATCAAAATCATCTTGAAATTTTTTCAGATAAGAAAACGGTATATGTTATGTTATGTTATGCTATTTTGGTCACTTGTATGTGCGTTGTGCTGCCTCCTTCAGTTTTCGTAGGCCCTAGGCACAGCGCTTCCTGGGCCCATCATATAATACCGCCCTGAAGCCATTAACTAGTCGAGGGACACACTTCTATAGATCATAAGAATTCAGTACTGTCTGCAAATGAGATCACCATTCCATTGGTCTCTATCTTAAGCCGGGTGAATCACACTTTAGCAGGTCCGTACATACGTATGGACATATCTCTATGTACACACAGTAAACCTTCCAATTTAACGGACCTCAATTTAACGAATTTCGCATTTAACGGACACAGCTTGTTATTAAAAAAAATTTCTAGACGGATTTTCTCTTTTTAACCGATTTTTTGCTTAGTGATATCTTTTCACTGTAGTGTTTTAATGAACCTTGTGTCATTGTAGGTGTCCCGTTCATATTACTAATCTCTTTGATGGAGTTCTTAATGGAGAATGTGGTCTACGGATGCATTACTGTCATCTTAAAAACAACTGTGCAATTTAACGGACAATCTGTGGTCCCCTTCTCCCCTTATTATTCCGTTAAATCGAGGATATATTGTATATGCATGCATACATACAAACAAACACGCAGAGTCGTTTATGTAAACTGTTAACTGTTTTCTCAACAAAACTCACGTTTTCCATTGTTTGCCTTCTGGCAGTTTGAAATTCGTTCATTCTGTACTTATTGTTGGAATGTCGCCGCCTTGTTTCATGCCGGATAAATTATTGTGCGTCGAATGGCTTGCGAAATTCAGTAGCGTGTACCGAAGTGGGAGTGGCAAACAGTTGTGGGGTTTAGTGTACCATAAAGCTATTAAAACGTCTTCTGTTTGTGTGCTGTAAGCTGGATGGCTTTGACTTACAGCGAGCCACTTAAAACTTGGAGTTCAGTGCCGTACTATAAAATGCTTTACATACTTTTTAAGGAATATTTTTGTCGTGTCTTAAACCTTACTTGCCTTCGTGGTGATTTCTACAATTTTACGACCTTTGGATATAATAATTTTATATCTGAGCGTGGTGTACGAACCAAGATTATTTTATAACACATTTTTGACATCATTTTTAATTGCGAAGTGAATAATTGTTTTACTTTAATATTTATAAACAGATAAATATATAAAATAAACTCATACATTACTTCATACCCAGGGTGCGTAATGCAATAATCTACGTCAGAAGAATTTGTTCACAATCAGATTTATCATCAAAAGAGTACTGGATGAGGGCACAACGAGCCTTTTGAAACATTTCAAAAAGGGCAAGGAGTAGTTGTCCCTAGCACATCGTTATAAATCTTAGAACCAATTTATTCGAAAAGCGTAGGTTATAGATATGTCGTAACTGTTGATAGAGATCTTATGTGACGTAATAAACAACTCATAAATATTTTATACATTGATTACCTGATTATAACTTAAATTATTAACTGTCACAGTACTTACTGCTGACGAATTGATAGGCCTAACAATTATAGCTGTTAGTCTGATTATGTTTCAGCTATTTAAGACTTAAATTAGTAAAGGCCATATGGAGGTTTAAAATTGTTCTCATTGAAGGCTCAGAAATGTCAGAAAATTTTCAGTTTTAAGAAAATGTAGCCTAAATTTTAAAGACTATAAATGTGATTACACCGAACTGATATCTGCGTTATATAATACATATTTTTATGCGTTCATGTTTGCGCTGTACCTACTACTTAGGTGGACTCGTGGCTAAAATCGTTCAAATGAGTAATGACATTCGATTTTGTGAAGAAGATGAACGTACGAAATAATTTAACGAAAAGAAGAAACGGGGAATGAATTACGGACGGACAAATGAAATAAACACAAAAGAAAGTATGAAATTACATAATGGCACAAAAGGGACAAGGGAAAGGAAGAAATGGGACAGATAATTCTGTACCATGTGCAAGTAAGAAATTGCATCGTTAAGCAAAATAAGATTTAATCAACATGAAGCCTAGACGACCAGTAGCTTCGGTTGAGCGTGTCAGACGGCGGGAATTCGTTTTAGCGGTGCTAAGATTCAAGTTCAGCTATCGTTTATAAAGTCGTTTGTTAGTTTGCTAGAATTTTAACGGCTGACATTTTACTACATCCATAATACAGGGAGCCTAAACTCTAGTTACAATTCTCTGTTGTATTCATCAAATATTATTCAGACAGGAAGTATTGTGATACGTTGAAATTATTAAGAATACCGAGAGAAATATAACATTTGTATAATACATTATCTTATACAATCTAGTTTTTGTTATTCTGCTATGTCACTGTAAAGTTATTGCAAATAGTTGCGTTATCGTATATTTTTGCTGTGTTTTCTTGTTTAGAAACCGGAGAATTTTTGTAGCTAAATAAACTGAAGAACGTAAATATTGAGCTAATAAGCTTTATTGCAGACAGTACGTTCTGTCATGTCTGAAACATTGTGGTTTCTAATTAAGTAAATACGAATGTAAAGGTTTTCAGGCTTGCATTTCATTCAAGTGGCTTGAAATAAAATGGGTTCTTTTGTACGAACACAAGAACATTGTTTTAAATTCTGCACGTAGTTTGTTGGAAGAGATATATGTTTTTAAATTTCAGATGAAAAGAAGAACCCGACGGATATGAACAAACGATGTTGATTTGACACACGGGATGGGATAGGAGACGGTTGTGTTTAAAGAGGCTGCCGCATTGCAATTTCTGTTACGTGCATTCTTTAGAACAGTTATCTTTTCAACTAATCAAGATTCTCATTCCCTTTATACCTCTAAAAGATGCTGCATCCTACTTAACATGCAAGAGTTACGCAAAAGTTCTGTGTATCCTGATCATTATCCCTGTACCAAATGGTCTTCCCAGATACTCTCCTTATTCTTTTCTCTGAGGCATTTGTCAAGGGTGTAGATTATTATTTAAAGTGTTTCTTCTCTCTCATAATGAGGTAGTGTATGAGTACGTCCTCGAATTACGAATATTACTAGGATATTCGTTATCGGAACTTCAGCCCACAAACATTTAAATTGTGCCATAAATTATTTGCATTTTAATATTAAATTTAATTCTTCGTGTCTGTGCTGAGTAATTATATTTAAAAATGCGTAAAGATGCGATATTTTAAATCAGAAGCTGAACCTTTCGGGATTTGAAAGCGTTTTTGAAATGTACACCGAAGTTCGTTAAAGGATGACAAAGGAATATAACTATATAGACATTTATACGACCTTAACCATATGTTAAGCTGCACCTTATTTGGAAAACGCTAGCCGTTTTAGTTGTCTTCAACAATTTACGTTACCTTCCTTGTTTATGAACCTAACCAACCAATACTATAGTTGCATATCTCCAAGGTTCAACACCACTAATACTAACTGATGACATTGGACACAATCCTCAGCTAGTTTTAACCATCTGCTATCCTTAAAATCTGTTTCCCTTAAAGCTAAGTTCCATCTTAATATTACTCTCCCAGTTCCAGCTACATGCTCACCTCATCAGTCTCTTAGGTTCAACTGCGCTGATAATAGTGGGCTACCTGGACACGTTACGAAGTTTTTTAGTTCCGACATTTGTCTCTTTACTGCACGATTCCCATCAGGGCAGGTCTCTTTGACATAAAGTCCAGACCGCTTCTGAGGCACACCCAATCTCCTATCTAGTGAGTATGTAGCAGAATTCTTTCCTTGGGTGTGCATTTGTCAAAACGTTAAACTAACGACTCGCCTCCGTTTAGTGCCGAGATTAAGAATGCATGGAGCTATACCTCCACTTACACTTACGTTTACCTGTCACGGTGCTTAGTTATATTTCAGGGAGAAATTTACATTTTACAGAAAAGAAACATCTAGTATATCTTAGCTTCATAAGTTACCCAGTTACACTTTCAAACAGAAACAAATTTGAAAAGCTTCCACTCGCAGACATCTCAGGCAACTCTCATTAGAAGTACTGAAATGCACGTAAAATTTATGTGAAATAATACACTATTTTATCTGTTTTTAATTTAAACATCATTAACGTCGCTGTATAATTTTGGCTCCTAATTTATACGTTGTGCAGAAATTTGGCAAAATTTATATGTGGAAAACCTAACTATGCACCGGCATTTTGGTACATTTCCCATTGTCTTGGAGAGTCCTTTAACGGACGTCATAAATACAAAAGCTCTGTTGAACACAGTCGGTTGCAATAGTGAGCGTTATTTTGAATAAACTAAAGCCTACATTCGTTTTTAGGCCAGCCTACTACGGTGCAGTGTACCGTAGTTCTGTTCATGTACTTACGTCCAAGTTATACTGAGCCAGAGGGTCATGTCATGAAAGCGACGTGCATCTATAGATGGAAGTAAGTGTCCAGTTTGACGCTCCGGTCACCTGACGTCCGGGGACAAACCTCATTTCCCAATCAGTCAAACTTTATATATCTGTCATTTATTTCACACAAATAATTAAAGTACCATATTTATTTTCAAGTAATTTTCAAACGAAACAAAGAATTGTTTTTGTTCCTCTTGTAATTTTAAAAAAAATTATGAAGTTTCACCAGCTAGATTGTATTTGTGTGGTAAGGTTTTAGTTTAGAAAGACAGAGACAGCTTGATGCCATTAACAGCCGTAACGAGGGCCCACTGTGCCACGGTACGGTGCAAGCTTGGGGCCAGAAAGCTGATATCGTGTGATAAACACCACATAACTTTTCCCCAACCGTGTTGGAATTAAACTACTACATGAACATTGCACTACTATCAGTTCTGCCACCCCCTTCCCCCAACCCAACCATCACAGCCCTCAATGTGGAGTCTTAATCCCTTCCAACTAGAGTGAAGCCGAAAGTCCCCTGTTTATATATTGGTCACATTCAGTATAAAACTTTAATCCTGTTGAATGAGAGGATAGGGCAACTGTAATCATGCTTAACGTTGCTGCAAATAACAGAACAACGTAGCGTTTTGCTATAATTAGGGACGTTTATATGGACGCTTCCATTGTAGAGAGGTGCATTCAGAAACGTACGAGTTATGGGGTGTCATCTGGGAGGAAGGGATGGGCCGAGTATGTAGCTAGGACTCTGTTAAGACAATGAATACCTACGGGGTAGCATTGTAGTCTTAAAATATGACAACTTGCATGATTAAGAAGGAAGTGGATCTAGGAGTTACCAGGGATGGAAGAAGAACTGATGTTTCGTGGCAGACTTTGGGTTTTGGTGTTTCCGATATTGTACCTTCGTATTCTGCTACCACTGGGCTGGATGTGAGGAATGAATGGGCACGTAGCTGAGAACATCAGCACGCTATGTAGCCTATATTGTGGGTACAGCCTACTCTGGACTGTGGGCTACTGTAATTTTGTTCTAAAATGAAATTCATGATTGTAATATCTGCCATTAACTTACCAAGTAGCAATAAAACAAGTAACAAAAATAAAGACAGAGAATTACAGTTATTGCCAGGTTTTAATTTTGTCCCAATTACTTGTGGGTAGAATGTCTTGATTTAAAATTGACTCTTTCCGAATAACCAAAGTTTTCAGCCCTAAAGTTGGAAGCAGTATGCTCCTCGATAGCAGTGACATTTATTTATAAGTTCACATGAAATAACAACCCAGAAGTTCAACACACATATTTTTAACGTCGAGAAAGCCTCAAATCTAATTTATTGCGTGAAAATTAATGATTGATTAATGATTGAAATAAAACCAATTTATATTGTTCCACCTTCCCCCAAAATAAGTGTTTTGCTCTTATTTCATTCGGTATCGTTTCTTCACGCTGCACCTACTAACACAGAGTAGCCTGTATCAACAATAATGCTGTCTTGTTCCGTACATCTACCTTTGCTTAGTTTCTCTTCCCAAAGTTACTGTGTTTGCTTTCTGTACTCCACCCCCACATCCTACCCCTATTCAACCCTTCAGGCCAACCCTTCCTGTCTCCTCTTATCGCATATTCTCGCTAAATTACACCTCCCATGTGATCATTTGCGAGACATATCTATATGCGATGTATCGATCACATAAACGAGCTATCGCTTCCGAATCAAATGACCCATTATGTTTTACTAGGGTCGTTTTCTACACTCATAACATTGCCGGAGTTCCCATTTTCAAGCAACCCAGCCCACAATCTACCATTTCTCGCTCCGGTTTCTCTCTAGTTTACCCGTTCTTCAACTCCATTTACTCTATTCTTCGGCTGTTTTCCCTATCGTCATGGTTTATTAAACAAGGTGGTAAATCATACGTGAGTATGCGAACGAACTGTTTACTTTCTCCTTCAGCACGTGAAATGTTGTCTCTCAGACATTCCCCTCCCAAATATTCAGTGCCCATGGATAGATTTCAGAAGTCACATTTAGTACCCACACTTTGAATTCAAAGCACTTTGAAAACATTTTCTTTCTGGTGCTCCAAGTCTGCCAAACTTGTGTATGGATTCCGGGCACAAAAGCAGCGTATCCAAAAATCGATTTCCTTTTCATACTTTACAAATAGTTATGCCTTGCCACACTCATTTATATTCATTTATTAAGAAAGGGGCAAAAATACATACGCCATCTTAAGATGACAGAACTGGTCCATAATTGAAAAACTTGCCACAGATAACTTCAAAGCATACACGCACATTGATACTTCGAAGAAGTATATTTCAAGACAACATACAAGTGATCTTTATTTATGATAATATATTATTGTAGTATTCTGTATAGTCACATTTTCCAGTTGGGAAATTTTTAGTCAACAAATATTACTTAACATAGTAAACCTATTTGTTTTTATCTAGTTGAACTGTTCTGAATATAAACTAGAGCTATTTGAAACTGACATTATTTCAACCGAACGTTTAAATCGCAGATTTTATTTTGTTATTGGGTTTATTCAAAGTAGTCTTTGAAGAGTTTCACGATCTTCATGTTTGTTCCTAAATGAACAATGTTTAAAAGCGAATTTTATACCTGCACACTCTGTGAAATCATCTGACTTTAAAGGTTCTCATGTTACTTTTATAAAAACATCATATGACACTATATATCTAGGATTAAGCCTGGGTGTAATTTGCGTGGACGTAACTTCAGACACCTTCGCGTATGAGGTTTTCGGTAAAATTTGTAGACACATTTCAATTTTAAGTGAAAATGAAACAACCTCAACGACCATTTAGTATAGGGAAGTTCATGCGTTTCTGCGCTCCGTAGTTACTGCTTGGGGAATTCCTCATCTGAAACTGTTTGTTTATTATATCGGCAGTTATCAATTATACCTGGAGGCCTTGGGCTCAGTCGGCATTCTCAGGACGCTCTATGCCTTGATGACAAGGTCATTTTATATACTCGGGAAAATAAAATATAAGCCTATATGCACAAGGTTAATAAATGCTTTCAGAATCCTACAAAAAAGCCGAATATGCCATATTAATTAGGAAATCGGGCAGTAACTTCTAGCTGTAATGTCACAGACAAGACTGCTTCGCGTCAGGTAACAGCCTTGAAACCAATGTATATGAGACGAAAAAATTAAATTAAAATAACACTCATGTCATTTAAGGAAACTTTTTGTATAAAGTATATCTTCATAAAATGTAGGAAGAATCTATGAAAAAAAGATAAGATTTGATGTTGCAAGTAAATGCGAAATAGTGACCACATTCCTCATGTTTGAGACAAACTGGTTGGGATATAGGGGTAAGCCAAACACCAACCAACAGTAAAAATACTTGAGATTATGGACTGGCATTCTCATTTAAATTTCTCTTATAAAAAACAGACTCAACAGAAAAGACTAGGTATTAAAACATATATTTTATTTCACAACCCGAAGAACAAATCCTCCTATTGAATTTCGTTACGAACAGACACATAAATCAAGTGTAAGACTGGACTATAAAAAAAAAGAATGGCAATATTTGTAAATGTTTATAAAGTCTTACAAGCTATAAAAAAGGAATGGATGGTATTTACATTACGTATCAGTTATAGATTTCGTAAGTTTTTGAAGTTCCGATCAAATAAATAAAGTTTGCTTTCTATTAAATTCAAACATTTATTCAGCTCTAAAAGTTTGTTACGCTGGTGCGCTGTTGAAGTAGACTGTTTTCTTGATATTATCCATCGTCCAAGACTAAATAAAATCAATGAAAACCACGACGTTTCGGAGATGGGAGTCTATCTCCGTCTTCAGGTAAAACATACTCTATTTTGGCCCAATCGATAGAGCTAATCCGTATCTCCAGAGATTGACTCCCACCTCCGAAACGTCGTGGTTTTAATTGATTTTATTTAATCTTGGACGATGGATAATATCCAGAAAAAATTACTTCAATCAAACATTTGTTAGTGTCAAGTATGTTCTCTTTTCTTTGTAGTTTAAGACTGAAATATTTTTTTCCTTTTGTGGTCAATGACGTCAATGGAGCGATTAATCTTTATTGAATAATATTTGATTTTAGTATAAAATATACTATGACTTCTGTTACTATATTGTACTGGAAGAAATAAGAATATTATAATTAAATCAAGAATCCAATCCTGATTAATAATAAGTGAAAATCTGTTTGCTATGCCTTTAAATTTTATTTAATAACATGAAAGTTCCTAGACTACCATAATAGACATTTTAGTTTAACACGTCTATAGAATAAACACCTGATATAATTCAGATATTGGTATTTAAACTTCAGGATTGTTCTTTTAAATTATAAGAATTATAAACACATGTAAAGGAGAAACTGTTAGAAATAAACGGAAAAAAACATGCTGAAAGAGCACTGTCAGAAATTAAGACAGGTCGACCTGGTAAATTTTGGCACCAGATTGATGCATCATTATTCAAGGCAAAATTTTGAAATTTTGAATCATGGCAAATCGTTGCATATTACGTAACTGCCACATGAACATTTAATCGTAAGTAACAAGTCAGGAAGTGTATACGCATTCTGCAGAACTTGATCTTTGCTTTCATGAATGGCCAGGGGATTCCCCAGCTCGTGGCACATCATGCGGGAATAAGGTGTGTTTTAGAATGATCATAGTTTAATGTAGTTTATTCTAGAACAAGAGAGTTATTTAAAGTTCAAAATGAAGATTGCTGTCGCCTGGATTGTTTCGCCGTATAGTCTGGTAGAGGTTTACCGACGTTTCAGAGACCCTTGCTGCCTGCATTATTATCCTAATGATGGAGGCAGCGTGGACCTCTGAAACGTAGGTAAACTCTACCAGACCACACGGCGCAACAACCTAGAAGATAGCCATCTTCAGATTCACCGCTGTAAAAACCTGAAATCCTACATATGAAGTTAAAATGTTATCTTTTTAACCATAAAATAATGTTATATATTACATTTTAACCATATAGATGTCACGCAGTTAACTAAAAGCCTTGGTAAACCACCTTCGATGGTGTACGAAGAACGGAACTTGTAGTGGTTCGTGGTAAATAAGACACAAGAATAAAATAAACTGTGTACGTGGACGATATTAATTATTAATTTTATTACATTATAATACACAGCAGGATGCCTCTAATTAAAAGATTGAAATATTTTTAAGTGAGGCACATACAACCTAATATAAGATCAAATAATTGTCACGAAATGTCGCAGCTATCAAATTTGATATATCAAGGGTGTCATTACAACTGCATGGAAGTGTAGCTTTGTGGGACGTGGTAGGTTTCATCATCAGCATTCCAGCGTGCACAGAAGTTCATAATAGCAATGTTTGTCAACAAAAGAACCGAATCTTAGGGAACGAAACACATATCATGACGCACTTTAGAAATTCAATTCTCGGGCATTATCGTCTCAAGCTCTGTTTATTTCTACAGTTATTGTAAGCTGACAAACAATTCAGAGCAGAAATAAGGATGGAATGAACACGAAATGGTAAAGATGTGTTTTTTTAAGGTAGACCAAAATTTTAAGCGTAATATCTTCCCTCAGTATTAACCGCATCTACAGCTCTGTGTTGATCAGACAGTACAGTAGGAGGAAAAGCGAAAAATAAACACCATTTACTCTGTCTGAGGGTTGGCACAAGCCTAGAGGATGTTAAAAACTTTATTTGTTTTGAGTTTGAAATTCTCTCAGCTCCTTTATATGTTTTGTATTTCTTACAGATTGCTTATTTTGTCTTAAAATTAATATGTTTGTTAATTTTTCAAAAATTCAAAGAAGACAAAGGAAGTTGTTAATTAATAAATTATCTTTATAAGGCGTTTCTTTTTAAAAATAAATGAAATTACTTACAATTTATCAGCGGTTCTTATTGTTTCAGAGTTAAGCCCTCGCGTTTTTCAATTGATTAATTACCTATAAAATCTGTATAATTATTGGGGTCACGTCAGTTTCTTAAATGTTCACAGTTAGGCATGTTAAGAAATCGAGATTGAAGTTTTCACAGCGGTGAAGAATTCGGTGTTTGTCTTCAGGGTTTTTACGACGTATGAACTTCTCAGTTGATACGAACATTTAAGAATCCGACACGGTGTTATACTCTGAAGACCAACATGATATGATATTAATTATCTTGTAGTACATAAAATAAACAACTAATCACAGTGCAATACTGTTATAAGCGTTTCTTAGCTACTTTGAAACGATACACGATATCATAATCTTGCTCGCAATATGCAGATCCTGTAACCAAGAAGCATGACACTGTGTCAAAACGGTGTTGATTGATTACAAATTCTTTAACGACTATTTGGTTATGTGTTGTCGACTGAAAGGATGTTGAAGTAAGTGATCGCGTCTTGTGTAAGGTATTTTAACTTTCGAATACGAAAGAAAATCTTTGGATAACTTGTTAAAAAAACCGGTATTTGCCACTTATGAAGCAGGAAAACTAACCATTAAGAGACAATGCCCGGTAAAATATTGTCATGTACATAACTCCAGCACTAGTGATGTACAGTTCAAAACAAAATCTGATATTTTTTTCTTTATTTAAATTACGTATATGAAGTATTTAAATTTATGTGTCCTCGTGGCCATAGTCTTGTCTGTAGTGTCATGATAGTAGAAGATACTTTCCATTTGACAATACCATATGCACGTCAGCTTGGGTTTCAGTATTATTAAAGTTTCCCGATCACTCCTTTTAAGAACAAGTCATAGGTTTATGTATGAGTACACATAACTTGATGTAGCATAAATTAGATGCAGTCGTTGTGTAAGACCTTTCGGAGTATGAAGTATAAAAACAAAATAAGCGAGACAGAGAAAAGATAGGCAAGAAGGAAATCAAAGTAACAGTGCTAACTCAGAAGCAGATTTGTTCAGTAAAGTAAGTTATCTTGTTACAGGTACTCCAAGAACAAAATTTAGTACTTATGAACTTCTTACTATTTTTATGAGGAATTAGGATCCGTTTTATAGCGGAAACCTCATACACACAATGCAGCATGAGAAAAAACTTTTTCTATATATTTCTTCGTAATATAAGTTGGATATATGGCATTTCCAGCATAATTGACGAGTTCTTTAATTACCTGACAATTAAATGGTGTCTTTGTTTATAACATTGACAAATATAGGTTAAACTTCCCCGCCCACATCACCCTACTCATTCTGAGCATGATAATACAAAGTAATGTTACTTACGGTCATTGCTAACATGTATGATGCTCCTTCTTATGCAATTTTATCCAGTTTCCTATTACCTCTGGTCCTTAGCTTTAAATACTTTCCACAACATCCGTTAAAGCTCATTCTTATCATCAGCATAGAGCATAAGTCGTAAGACGATTTTCGGTTGAGTATAGATATTCTTCAAGTTAGTGTTTGTTTTGCTGCTTTAATTCTTTATTGCTGTTAATGGTAATTTATTGAATGTAATGCATTCCTGTAGATCTAATGAAGAGACTCGTATGGAAAATTAATAAGACGTGCATTATTTCATTTTTATTTGAAATGTTAACACATGAAAATAATTGAACTAAATGTTTTTATTTACCTCTAGGATGTCATAAGTTTAGTGAAATAATTAGTGAAGTAACAACATGGAAAAGAATAAATTATGTGACTTGTATGAAACCCTAAAGCTTTGTATCATATTTAAAATAGCCCTCCATTTGACCCTGTTTTCAACCAACTGTCTACCAGTCCACACTCTGAAACCAAATTTCCTTAAGTTGCTGGTTAATATTATATTTTTTCTACGACTACGTTCTTTCTCCATTTAAGTTTTTCGGCTAAACATTTGTATAATTTCCTCACCTCATCCAAGCGTGCCTTACATCTTTTGGCCACCTTTGTAATTTTTAAGTGAATGTTGTAAAAGGATGTCCGTATGACTTTAAAGAAGTCAATGACCGACAGATAAGTAACTCGTTTGTGACCGATTACAAGCTCGTGGATAACACACAGCTTAATATTGATAATGATTGTTTTAGGAACATTTATTATCCCCCTTTTAAAATATAACTTGAAGCAATGGCTGGATCATAACATTTGGCTTATTTGAATATAAATTCCACTCATATTTTACCTTTTTTATTTTCTATCGAAATTTTCAAACGGAAACATTGAAGTGCAAATTAATGCGTTGTTGTAGAGGAAGAAAGAAGAAACAGGTTTCCTCGTAGTTTGAGTCTTTTAATAGTATTAGTCCAGTGGATGCAGGTAGTGGCCATGTTTGGGTGAGTTTCTTTATTCTAATAAGGCATCTCCGTTTCCTTCTCTAACTCCAAGCAGAGTCTTGATAAAAGTGAAGTAATAATCGTAACAAGTTGTCATAAAACGGTTTATAAAATGGAATTAAGTTCTTCATAATAAAAATTTGTTGACAGCATTTTCTAGAATGTTCGTGACAGATATCGAGCTTTAACGTCTGCCTGTTAATTTACATGAAAATAATATTGACTTTGATTGCGTGTTTATGGCCCCGAAGTCCATTTGCTTTGACGATAGCAGTTGAGTAAATGCTTGACAAGAATGTACCGTATATTATATTACGTAATCGTACATAAATTTTCGAATTTCATGCTGTCTTCAGAAATCAAGCGTTTTTATACGTCAGTGCCTTAAAATGTACAAATTTGTACTCCATTTAACGTATGAAACTATTAATAGGTTTTCATTAAACTTGGCGGGAAATGCCATGCATGTTCTTTCTGGCCACCGCGATGTAGTAGGATTATTTAAAGTTGAAAAGCCATATTTTCAAATGTTTTAATAAATGTAAAAATTTTTAGTTAATTATAAAAAAAATCTTAATTATATTTTAAGCGATCAGAACTTTATAATTTAATGTATTTTATTTATTCTGCAATTTACGTGAAATGAAACTATTCAAGATGAAGATTTCTGTCTTCTAGGTTGTTGCGCTGTGTAGTATGGTAATGTTTACCAACGTTTCAGAGGTCATACTGCCTCCGTCATGAGGGCGATTCATCGCCCTGATGACGGTAATCCACCATACTACACAGCGCAACAACCCAGAATACAGAAATCTTCATACTCACGGCTGTGAAAACCTCAAGACATACATGAAACTATTCAGCTAAACCGAAGTATGCTGAGCCACCATCTTGCACGTCTGGCTTTCCTCTAAAATTGTCTAACCCCAATAATCTTTCCTCAAGATGTCTGGCAGCGGGTGTAAGAAATTACAGTTTTCTATGTTTTCTTTTCCCGTTTTATAATCCAGCCCCTCTCACTACATATGTATCCACCCTCCCAGAAAGCTGTATTACATCCCCTCAAAACGATGTCTGTGATTAGGATTTCACTACGTCGTGAAACATGATTCTTTTAGACTTTCCTTTCCAGAACCCTAAGCGATATTATTCCGATGACAGAACTGGAAAACAAAATTAAATGGGGAAGAAAAAATTTAAAGAAAACATGTTGCATGGAGGGTCGAAACTTGCCTCCTTAATGAGCTGAGAGGATGTAGCTGACATTCTACATGATACATGCGTACATCAAAATTCCTTCTAAATTGATGTGTTTGTATGTCGGAGATGGAGATATTCAGTTATTTGAAACAGACCTCATCCATAAGGAAAATGTGTTCCTGTTATAAAATTTAATCGAAAGACAACCAGCAAAAAATGTGCACATATGTGTAACCCATTCATACCTGTCATACCCATTTACTCCCTTAATTTACCGTTTACTCCTCAATTAATTGTGCAAGGAAGGTATTTTAACATCAAGCGGAAATATCTGTGACAGAATAGGGGGACCTGTACTGCAATAAACATACAAAAGAAATGGAGACTTTGCTTTATTACACCAGTAGCTACAATAAACATATGAACGCGAGATCATCGTCATTACACGTTTTTGTACAACACTGAAGCATATCCTTCTTCCTGTTTAATTTCTTCATTAACACTGTTATAGAATAAAAGTATATGTTATAGACCAGCTTTTCTCCCTTAGCTGCACTGAATGTAAAAACACATAGTAAGAATAATAATGCGTCATTTTTATAAGGAATATTTAAATACGCTAGTACTCCTCAGTTGGCAATTTTAATTGTAATTTGCACAGAAATAATTCCGTAGATGTTAATTGTTTCCCAGCTTTGTCTTTATTCCAGTCCAACTTAATAATTTATCTCATGAAGTACCTGGTTTTATCGAAGTTGTAATTTCATTGTTCTCAGAAGTTGAATGATGTATATTTGACTTTCTTTGTTGAATATACGGTTACAAATCAGGGAGTTATTTCTCCAAATTTCTGACTGTCGTAACAGTAATTTGCAATAAATTTATTAATGATGACCACGCATCCAGAAATTCTGTGATCCTCATGGCCAATGGCTCTATTTCACTGTCGTGGAAAGAAGTGGTATAGTGATACGGTAAATAAGCCGTTTTGATTAATAGTTTAATTTCTCGGTCGCTGATTATTTTGTTTTGTTTCATGCATGCGAACACATATGGATTGGCATATGCATAAAAACATTTTCACATGTATCATATACACATGCATTAATTAATACATAACTTCTATATGTTTATTGTAAAAGGAATAATTAACGTTTCATGTACGGTGGTCTAGCGGTTAGAACGCTGGCCTTGTAATCCTGGGGTCTCGGGTTCGATTCCCGGCGGTGCCCGAATTTATAACTTGTGTTGGGCAAGGCCGTGGTCTAGGCAACACGGAGTTTTCCTCCGGGGGCTTCTCCGGTTTCTCCGTGGCATCCCAACAATTACTCCATTCACACACAGAAGAAGGCAATGGCAAACCACTTCTGGAGCATCTGCCAAGAACGTATATGAACAGGTCCCAGTCCGAGAAAAGGATGGAAGGATCCTGTTCATATGGACCTGTCGTCAGACAGAACACTAAAATAATAAATACGTATATTAATCAATCCGAATTGTTTCTTGCAGTGGAAGTGGGCATAATCAAAAGTCAAAGGTACCAGTCTGATTCACTGTCTCGTTTTCGCGTTCTGAGAAACGAAGGCTACATTATAATCACCTTCTCTTGTCTGCCTCTAATGGAATGGGCGGCCTCATTTGTTTTTTGATGAAATTCTCTATAATCATGGCAATGTGTAGTCCAACTCCACAAGGCACTAACTTCCCATTACTTGTAAATTATTACTACTGTACTGCCTAATAATGTGTCCCATTATTTTCTTTTCAGAAGGATTTAAAAGACACTTTCTTAATTAAAGAAATTTCCATAAGGACCCTGAGGGCATCTTCCAGTGCAACCAACAGATAGAATAGCAGCTCTTGGGGGATGCGATAGCAGTGTCTTTCCTTTATCTACAAAAAAGGAGTGAGTACCTACTCTACAATTTTTTTGAGTTAAATTGGCAATTCGTAAAACATAAAATTATTACAATAGCTCCCATTATGGAGTACGAAGGCGCTTCTGATATTAAGACAATTCAATTTTGCCCTTTTAGAACTATGAAACGTGACTGAAATACATCAGTGGAAACTAAATGTTCTCCTTCGTCACGCAAATACATTTTATTGGTTCTTATCTGAAAATGTTTTGTTAACAAACTTTTAAATATAATACAGAGTACCAGATATGGGCATATGGGTACCGATACTTGGCACTGTTTTGCTGAATATATTCGTAATGTGGAAAAATGTCTATGAATGGAAATGAAATTGTTTCAGCAAGGAGAACAATGGTCAGAGGATAAATAGTCTTCGAGAATGTGTCATTGCTTTTAAAGAAAGTATGTGAATTAAAATAGAGCCCATTAATGTTCAGTATGACATTTATTTCAATGAAATTCTTTATTTGTGTTTATTAATACTTTATATGGCTTAGTGGAACACTATTCCATTAGAGTGTCACAGCAAAAAGCTTATTCTCATAAGTTCTGTGAGACACTCATAATTGTTTCCTAATAAGTGTACGTTTTAGTCTTAAACGTTTCAGTTTCTCCTGTCTTTTCTTATAATAATGGATTATTACTAATATGGTTTCAACTTTCGTGTGATTTGACGTTGTATGAATCAACCGACCATCAGATCGGCTTCGTATTCGGTTACACTGACTGAAGTACTTCGTGATCTGCATTCGTCTGTATATTGACAAAAAAGCTAATTCCCATTTATTCTACATACAGTTCACAGTCTTTCTGTACGAAAAGTTAATGTGATAAAACCTGATTAGGTGGAATAAGAAACGAACATGGACCTACAAAGCTAGAATTAATGACGTTAGCAGAATGTTTAATTGCGACAAAGCATAAATTTGAAATCGTTAAATACATACTATTTAAGAGTTTATAAATAAAATAAATGGGGGAAGTTGTACTTCTCTGCAGATACAACGAAGATATGATTTGCTGGGTCCGATCGGCGGGAGAAACTTTGTTCGATATTCTCTTCAGAGACAGAGATATTTTTCTGTTCGCCTTTATGTCCAGACCGGCTCCGGAATTCACCTAGCATTATATCCAATTGGGATAAAGCCACCGAAGCGTGAAGTTGGTCTTACTTCCATTAAGTTCCGAAGATAAGCGGAACTTTATATATGTGTTGTTTGTCAGTAGCGAAAAACTTTATATTTTACTACAAAGTCTTATGATTAACACTCAGGCATTGAATTATATATTTAGCTTAAAATAAACGTTGTCACCTCAATCCATCCATGCATAACATTTGGCTTTGATTCAGAGGGTGAACTAGAGAACACTTGTAAAATTCCATCCTATCCTTACGCCTTTCTCGAGACATCGTTAAGGAATTTGCCTCTCTAAAAGTTATAAATATTAATTCCGCATTTAAAACTTTTCTTCTTTTTTAAGTCCTGCAGCTATGCCCCAAGTCAACATCTTTTAGAATGTTGTTTCTCGTGTATATAAGTAAAGTTAGTTGGTTGGAAGGGGATGCTGATGGGGTAGAGTACTTCTCTCGAGCTTTGCCCGAATATCAAGCAGCCGTGTTTTGCATAGAATTCCCACTAAAGCCCCTCAACTTTCATCGTATATGTGTGCGTAGGAAGTTCATAGGATGTCGTCATTCATCTCTCTCTTTCTTCTTATCTTCAGGGATTTCAGACATAGAACTACATACCTTGTTTTAGTTCTGTTCTATCGTTGTTGGTTTTATTTAAAATTAAAGAAATAATTACTGCAATATCACGTAAGTACCTCTGTGAGTAATAGAGTATCATTACAGAATCTGTAAATTAACCAACCTTGAACATTTGTTTTTAAAAATACCGCCCTCCTGTTCTGATAAAATGACGTGCATAGTCATGATGATGATGATGATGATGATTACTGTGATTAGGCTTTGTTGAATGTTTATAGTAGTGATGGTGATAGTGATTGAACTGTAAGCCAGGTAGTGCAAATGTGTGAAGCGTTTGTGCTCTAATTCAATACATCATTCGTTATTCACATAAAAAAGCATCACAACACATTTGTGACA
Organism: Zootermopsis nevadensis; assembly: GCF_000696155.1. Next base: position 157,705 of record NW_019059942.1, read on the forward strand.
CTTTTTGGCCGCCTTATCCTCCGGGGAATCCCCAACACTTCGACGTGTTGGATGTGAATCGGACCCTGATTTTGTACCTCATAGTCCAGTGATATTCTTACTCTACTTCTGTATATTTACAAATAAATTGGCTCTATTTGCGTTAATTATTATTCTGCAAAATCGTGTGCTAAATTTCGAGATAGTTTTTGCTGCTCTCTTTCTGTGGAACAGAAGAACTTGTCATACTCATGAATAAAGGCGGGAACAACAATAGGTTACACCTTCTTACGTCACGAATAGAATGGACCAATAGCAGTGCAGCTAGGTCGTTTATGTCAGTAAGGATTTACCGAAGACTTGAAGGAGATTGCGTAAAAGTCGGGCAGAGTTATCGGATGCACTATCAGAATAAGAAAGAGCTGAGAATAATTGCTGAACTATTTCGTGAAAAGCTGCCACTTTTGCACTGTTCGTCTAGAAATTCTGATTATAAATTTGATTTAAATCAGATATTTACAACATTCTGCACATACCTTTAATTGCTAACTTATCGTTCAGGATTTGGTTTCATGACATTGAGTTTGCATTGTTTATCGAACGTTGCGGCTGAGTGGATGGAATTTCTGCTGCGTATTCAAGAGGTCACGGCTACAGCTTCGGCCAGGCGACCAGCTGTCCTGACTGAAGGTTTCAGTTGCTTCTTCTTCGTCCATTCATATTTACATTAAGCCACGACGACTTATGTCCGTCGCTTTCAGATTCATTACCCTATTCCATCATTCGGCGCTATGTAGTTTGAGCTGCTGACAGCCGCTTTAAATAAACCAGAAACAAAACACAA
>NW_019059942.1:158580-207280 GCF_000696155.1 Zootermopsis nevadensis
ATATGTAGATTTAATTTCTTCCGATTGCTGTATCATCTAGGTGAATGATTGGATTAATGAGCTGTAAAGGAGGCAGTTGTTAATAATTTAAAATACCATCACACATTTTACACCAATCAGTTCTGATGGCGTTTAGATCGAGAATCAAACCCGTCACTTTCTGTATGTGAATCACAAGTTCTAACCGTTCTATTCTAGCTTTCAGTAAAAGAAGTTTTCTAACTTTGGCTCTGTCATAAATATTAAACAGAGTACCAAGAAATTGAATATAATTTTAAAACGGCAAAAATAATTATGTAGTTTATAGTTTCTCTGCTCCTAATGCAATAGCTAATGTCGGTCACACTTCACTGTGCGAATGCGCTGTTCGTTCGATGCGGGAAAATGTGACAACTCTGATAGTAAGAAATGCACACGAGGCTTTGTGGCGCCTATGGTGGTGTCTGGCGGATTCTGAGTTTGACGGAAGTCTGAAGACAGGCGATCGGTTTTGTATTGGTGCGTTTTGTAGTCGCCGTGAATATGTATTCACATTTTATTTAGTTAAAACAGACAACCTACAAATTTTGTACTTTTAAAGCGATTTACAAAAACTATGCTGCAATGAATTGTTCTGTATTGCCTATCTTTCAACAAAAAAATATTCATCTCCGCCAACTTTGACCGGTCGTACTAGTAATATGCGTAAAACAATCCAAAACAGAGCTTATATGAAAAAGAGCAAAGGAATCTTATAACAGAGGCATAGTTTACACCGTATGTAGCTGTATTTGTTTAGGGTACTCTTTTGAAAGCTTACGAATAAAGTTAGTTAAAAAGGGAAGTTGCAGTCTTTTTATGATACCAATTTCTAGCGGCGGTTTAGTTTTAATGTTGATCTTGTGGTAGGAACTCTGAAACATCGGCTGTACAGCACACAACTGAACAGTACCATCTCTCAAACACAAGATCAACATTTGTTTTCGGTGGCTGGTTTTAAAACTTTTTAGCATATCCGTGCCACAAAATGCTCAAGAATACGTGCAAAAATAGAGCAAATGCTCAAGAATACGTGCAAAAATAGTTTTTTTCTAAGCTGAGAAAACAAAAAATTGAGTTTATAATTAGCATTATGTGCATACAATTTGTTCACAAAAATCTAAATTTCCAAATTTAGGAGAAAAATAAAGCACATTTAAAATATATATTCTTTTCAACAATTTGCATAAAATTAAGAAAATTGTTAATTGCACAATATTAATGAAAGTTTGCCTTTTGAAATATAGTAGGCTAAAATACATTTTAACACGTTCTGGAAGACTTGATTTCGGAGGTGTAGTGAATTTGTCATATTCGATATGTATGGGCTATTCATTATGTTTTGTAGTAGTGTAATTTTAATATGTAGTGTGAGTAAATGCTCAAAATTTCTTTAAATGAAAAACAAAATATCCTGAGGATTCCCGAAACAGTCACTTTGGAGCTCAAAAAAGGTAGGTGCCCGTTCTTTTTATTCCATTTTGACCGAAATTGGAATGCATCAACATTTTAGGGAACAAATCCAATGGTCAGTGTGGTGGTCTGTCATCTCTCAAATGGACGAAGTCTTCTTGTAAGCGGGAATCCGACACACAGTGCGAAAACACTGGCAGTGTTTCGGTTTCGAGTTCTAGAAAAAAGCGCTGAATGAACACAATTCTATGGCTCATAAAATGGAAGCCCGCCAAAATCAATAGGATGTTGTAACCTCATTATCTGATTCATTTATTGCAGAGGTTTTGGGTTCCATATGGAATTACAATTTCTTTTTTGTGTGTCTGCAACTGTGCCATATATTCTGTTTATATGTGGGTCGTAACGTTGCGTAAATCTCTAGATAGGCTATGACCTAAATGGAGCAGCAGAAAGTTCTGGGAACTGCTAAAATATGAGATTTAATGTTCGGTCTTTGTGTGTGTTTGTGAGTGTGCGTGAATGTGTGTGGTCACTATGAAGTCGGTGATTCCTCGGATATAGGCTACCCGTAGAACAAAGAAAATGGGGAGGGGAGAGACGAGGCCTTTACCTCGACGATAATCCATCAATTTCTATTCATCGCCACTTCTGAAGACCAGCTTTCCTCCATCTAAAATCTTTTTCTTCCTTTTCGCCTCTGTTCCTGTGTTTTTTTCTTTGCTACAATAGTACTTCGATTTTTAGATTTCAGCAGAGAAATTGTCTTACTTCATTCTCCTATAAAGTTTATATTAAAGTACATGAGATAACAGCTAAAGTTGCTGATTCTGTTTGAATGTTGCTGCGGTATTATTAGTTTTGGCACACGATGTTTCACAAGTTGGTGTTACCAGTCTGTGTTCAAGAATAGTGTGTTTGGCATCCGACAGGCTTTTTACTGTCCCAAGGCTGTTGTGGCACCGTGCAGATTCCACAGGCTAATTTTCAATAATAGGCCTTCACTAATTACTTTATTACTACAAAATATTTTGTGCTGATTTTTTCTATTTTCCAGGGAAAGAAAATTGATGTAATTGGCGTATTTCTCCACGGATAATATAAAGGAAAATGAGGTTGTATATGTGAACGTATAGTCTACAGTAGGTGTTCTCATCCTTTCTTGCTGGCGTACCACTAATTCTAATTTAACACACTAAATGCACCACTAACCAAAAGCGTTCAGGGAAAAGTTATTTATGTCAATATTATCTTTTGATTTTCTTGCTTAGTTCGCGTACCTCTCCACATTGGCTCGCGTACCATAGGTTGAGAAACGCTGGTCTACAGTATATTAGTATGAATACCTGATGGAAAATACCACTTGGGAAAGATCTGGGGAAATATTTGAACTAATATTAATGAAATATTATGTGCCAGTGTGCATTGGATTAAACTGACTCAGGATAAAACTCATTCACAGTACCCGTCAACAAATTGAATGCTTCAAGGCCACGGAGGTATTTCACCCCACCACCATCACCCCCCCCCCTCTGTCCAACCATAAGTCTACAGGACAGCGTTGCTAGCTTTGCTACGCTGCGAGTTCTCAACTGTCTTCACTTATTTGGATTCCACTTCCGATTTTGATGCAAAGTTTAAGAATGCAATTTGGTGACGGATGCCATAGTGGGTTCTTGGGAAGACAATAGTGAACCTTGGGGTTTATTAATAGGCAGAGTATTTCTTGATTAGCTTAGAGACTATCAGGCTTTCAAAGAGGACTATGATCCATAGGAACAGTTGGTTGGTTGGACAGTTAATCACAGACACAATTTCAGGAGACTGTATTTACGCTAGTGTAACACGGCGTCATATGGATGTACATTATTTACAGAAACTTAGGTGATCTGTCATGTCGGGGATGTCTCGAATAACATGATACCTTGTTTGTACAAGCTTTACGGAGGTCGACATGGAAGAGTCTATAATAGAGCCTGACTGTATTTAATTTTCAATAATGAGACAAGGAAATATAAAGTGTGTCGCTAATACGATTTTGAAGAAGGAACTTATTCTTTGTGTTTCTAAGGAACTCTAAAATTGAATCTTGAGTAAAATGCTTGAATAAAATGTTCGTCTCATTTCTGTATAAAATCCTGTTCTTTGAAAGTGTGTACCTATGTAGAACTGTTAGGAATGAGTTACATTAGCCTTATTGTATTGGTGTAGAATGTGTGATTCTGCCGTGAATAAATATAAGCTAATATTTAACTTGCAGTAAATTTTTATGAAAATAAGAGCATGTGATTCTACAGGGAGATTCGAAGAGTCAGAAGCAAATTTTACAAATAAATTTGTAGTAAGGGCTGTGTGAAGACTAAATTAGCCCACAGAATGTGTTCTGTAATTTCGATTATTTATGTGACATTTGAACATTTGTAGGTTAAACATAGACCGTGTTTTCCTCTGATTTTAAAGGTATCTAGATCGAATCTCGTCTTGAGTTATCTATAATAGCAGCACGAAATACATAGGGTTAATGCATTATGGGCTGGTCGTGTCTGTCCGTTCGTCTGTATAGTCGATTTAACTTGAGTACCACTGAACGGATTTTGATGAAATTTGATTTCGAGGTTGTGCTGCTCTGTACGATTAATTTGTTTTTAATAACGTACGAGTGCTGGTAACACAATACGGATGAGGAAAGTAGTGAGGTATACATTGAGGTGCTGCGACCTGGTGACCAAAGCGGGAAATATCAAACACAGCAGATTTAATACCTCCAATTCCACGTTGCATATAACGCATGAGGATATTATCAGTAGTCCCGAGCAGAATAAACTTTCCTAACTTGTTCAGTTTTGCAAAGCTCTGTTCTCAGTCTTTCATAGTTTCCGCAAATAATCAGTCACATCCCATTTGGTGCTTTATTAACTTTGAAGATGATATTGAACAGCGTCTTCAAATCTACAATACCGAGTAGTGTGCATTATACTTCACAGTATATCAACATCAGAAACGGTAACGTCAAGGTAGACCTAAAAGGACTGTTCCGAAAAAATCACACTCAACGATATTAAAATGTGTCTTCCCATCGTCTTCTCGGGCGTCCAGTGTTTACAACACATGACTTGTGCTATTCTTTGCCTTTTCATTTGTGACTGAATTCTTTCACCAATGTTAATTATCTGTAGTTCTTCACGTATTGCGGTATTTCTTAAACCAACTCGAAGATTACAACCGACGACTTTCTTCAAAATTTTATTTATTCAGTTTAAATTTTACTTTCATCTGCTCTGTTTAGCACCCAGTTTTGCAAAGGAACTGGTATTGCCATTTATTTGTAAAATTCAAGCTGTATGTTCTTTCTGGTTTATCTTTATGGAAATTCGTTTTATTATACCGCACATGATATGTTATAACGTAATAATAAAATGGTTTAATATTATATATTTTATTAAATACGATACCACGTATTCTTAATATTAATTAATAATTATTATCGCCTGCGTGATCCATATAATTATAATAAATGTTACTATATAGTACCTATAATTTTTGTGTACATAGACGTAATGATCCACAGGTATATTCTGGCTCTATCCGGTTCGAATCTTGGCAACGGTATCTGATATCCTGTCCAAGGTATTGAATGGATTTATCCAGTCTCTAGGCGAAGACTGGGGTTAGGTTCTTCAAATAGATATTCTAAATGACATCTGATTTGACTTTTCCTAGGACTATGTTATGAAACTGGAATATCGTCGTTACATAACAAGAATTTGGCACGTTTTTTGATTACTGAAGCAAGGCGTCCTTCTTGTCTGTCATAAAGGATGTGCGTTTTATAATTGCAAAATTTAATTCAAATGTGACAATAATTACGTACAAGATTGTCGGTCATTGGTGGCACAGGAGTACTTAAAACCCAACTTAACCAAACTGTGGTTTGTTCAAACTTTGCGGTATACATGTAGCGCCAGTTAAATTCTAAACGAACAGAACTGAAGAGCGGGCACTGCTGTGCCTTTCCTACTAAACGTCTAGTCATTTTGAAACGTGAAGGAGTTGGTGAGGGGTATGGGGAAGAAACGGGATGCCTGGGATTGTGAGAATGTGTTGCGGTATTGCCTAGCGCGTCCTTGCGTCTTCCAGCACCAAGAAGTTGCACACACTAACACACACACACAATCCATTTTATACTACGTGATTCAAATGCAAGGAGACACCTGCTTTCCTCGTATATACACTGTCTACGGATCTCCGACAAGCTGGTGTGGTGTAGTTAAGTTGAAAGCTAACAGCCTTCAGGGGACATATTCCGCTAGTGAAATATCTAAATGGTTTCTTTGGCTTAGATTGTAGGTTCAGCTTAGCTTTAACACGAAGGAGCAATCATGAAATTTCAATGATTAATTCTTGCAGGTATCTTTGTGTAATGTACATCTGAATGATGAACAAATAATGAATTTGCGAGGATAAGGAGAGACATAAATTGAAGTGGTACCCCAGCTTGTTCTTGAAGGGCTAAGGCAGATCACAAAAACCATTACTCAAGATAACCGGTCTCCGATCGAAATTTCAACTCGAAACTTCCCAAATATGCTGAAGTGCTAACCACTCGACTGCCATGTTCGGTCCTTCAGTGTAAGATATTCCAATTTACGCCTATAATATACAAAGAAACTGATCTTAAATTGGGTGCGATGATAACAGTTTCCCCCTTTCCATGATTTAGTACACCATTTCCTAGATGTGCCTAATTGCATATTACATCATTCTCAAATGCAGAATTTGAGGTTCTCACGGAGGTTAGTATAAAGATGGCTGTCTACTGGGTTGTAGCGCCGTGTGTTATCATAGAAGATCACCAACGACTCAGAGGTTCTTGCTGCCTCCATTATCAGGACACCTGATGATGGAGACAGCAAGAACCACTAAAAAATTGGTGAACTTCTTCAATACTTTTCGTCGCTACAATCCACATTTTCCATTTTGAAATGATTTAGTAGTTATTCGTATAGTTTATGATTGCTTTCTGTTTGTATTTCGTGTTAAGGTTTACCTCCTTTGTGTATAGGTAAGAATCGCTGTCATTCATCCTAAGGAAAAAATACTTGTTAATGAAGTCTTCTCGGGCGATCAGCCGTTTATGTGTGGAATGCTGATTTTAACTCCATTCTTGCACTGCTGATCTGCCAGGAATGAAATACTTCATTCATTCAGTCCCCGCAAAAGCTTCGACTGTTGCGCAGAATGAAATTGTTTGGAAGTGAAGTATTGAGAGAATAAGTTGGCCTGCCAGGCAGAGGAAGTAGCAGGGTGGTGGGAAAATAGCACAACTAGTAGCTTCCTCTTGTTTTCAGTTAATCAAATTAAATTTGGATTTATAAATAAATAGGGATGAAATGGGCGGAACTTGTAGTTATGGGGGAGATTAAAAATGCACCAAAAACATAAAATATCCTGATGGAAGATTATTTTAGGCGATATAGTAATTTGTTTATAGGTTTCAGTGCGAATCTACCCCTGAGGCGACATTCTTTATTACGTAACTTAGAATAATGAAATAAAGAAAATTATAAGTTTCTTAATTGGTAGCATACATTGGTCCAGCGTTTGGTTAACTGAGACAGAACTATAGGACAATGTAGGAGTAGTAGAGGCCTAAGTGTTTGTCGAAGATTCCTCTTGGTAGGTTCCCTATAACATAAACTAGAGCATTTTCAATTCTGCAAAAAGAAGTTTGGTTTCCTCCACCTGCGACATGCATTGTCTCCCCTCCTTCCCCCTGTTTCTTTCACATTTCCTTACTTAGTCCTCTTTGCTTTATTTCATTTACAGAGTGACTTTTTCGCTATTTTCTCCCCTTTCTACTCATATCTTATCAAATTCCAAAATTTAAATGCCTTTTTGGAATTTCCTTCATCTCTCGTTATCTCCTTCAGTTCTCATCCATCTTCTGTTAAGCACTTATCCTAGTCCTTATGTGGCTAGAAACGATCCCATTTATGTGCCAAACTCCCAAAAGTTCAGGACCTTAGGGCGTTTGCCTATGTTACTCCTAGAAGTCTATCTGAACTCTCGAATAGCTCTGTAAATGCACATTAAATATGTTTTATGATATTAAATTAGGTTATCTTTAGAAGTATCACTCACTACTCACAGATGCACACTTCAAGACCAAGATACCTCCCACATGGGAGGAGGCCCGGCCCGATATGGGCTGCAGAGCCATTGGATGGATGGATGGGATCTTTAGACGTAGCTTACACTCAAAAGACGAAATGCTGTTGGATGTAGATAACTAGTGAATTAGGATATAATGCCACAATTTCTTACTTGTTTTTAATCGGCATAAGAAACTTAAATTTTAAAAAGAATGCTGTTAACTGTTGAGTATCGTTTTATCAGTAAAAGAGTCAGACATACTCCTTCCATCAGCGTCGGTTTAAAATTATGTGAAATGTTAGAATTTACCATCTGCGTATTTAAAATTATGTGAAATGTTAGAATTTAGGTTCTCACAGTGTTGAATATGTCGAGGCTGTTGTTCTGTTTGTATTTAGGTTCATGGTAATGTTTCCGAGAAACCTACTGCCTCCATCTTCAGCCGCGTTGACTCTTCGTGAAATGGTGTGAGTGACAGTTCAATTTTTTAATGAATATTTCTTTTAGTCAGTCGGTTAAGAAACACTATCTTACACAATTAATTTTTAAACTTAAAATGAAAGCTGTAACTTTATTTTAAGTATTGTGTACGCTTACCACTGTTGCACTATCATAAGTACTGTACATTTTATTATACGAATATCTTTGTATACACTGTGCAACAAAAATTAAGTTTCCCAAATGTTTCATGTCCGAAACCTGAAGTGATGTAAGCGTGCAGTTGGCATCATGAATCCAATCAATCGTAATTTCCTTGTATTTGTCTTACGCGGCTTTTCCTTTGACAACAATATTTAAAGAAAAACATTAATAAATCTTGAAATAAATCATGAAATCCTTGGGACGTGTGACTGAGTTTCACAGCAAAACGAAGGTAAAGATTACACTTTGCTTGAGCATCGATGTTCCCTGCTAGTAAGGTGGTTAGGGCAAGAGACTAGTGATGATGCGAAGGTCAGATATGGGAATTCGAGTCGTGTTGTCTGCATCTTTGTTAATGCATGTTGTGTTGTATTCCAGCAGCCGTAATTTAAACTGCACAATTGTATAATATTCATCTGCATATTTCAAGACAACGTTTCGGGAGTTGTTTTCAGTCTGTCACTACAGGGTAACTAACTTGATTCCATCAAAACTTACTTATCGTTACAAAATTATCATTTTACCATACGTAGGATTTGGGGTTTTCACAGTCCGCTGTCTTCTGGGTTGTTGCGCTGTGTAGTCTGGTAGATATCCACCAACATTTCAGAGGTCATACTGCCTCCGTCATCAGGGCGATCCCAGAAGACAGCAATATTTATTTTACCATACATTAACAAAAAACATTTAGTCTTGAATAATATAATTAATGCACGACCTGTATATATTCTATTACGTATATATTGTTAAATTTGAAACAGATTTTAATGTAATTGCTTAATGTAAATATGTTTGTTGTTTGACATTGATCAATGCGTACTTCAGTAAACAGTTTGCGTTATAGTTTTGCTTCCATTTCTCTGTTGCATTTCTACTTACAGTGCAGATAGTTTGAAGGAATTCGTGCATGAACTAATGTGGAAATATGCCGAAATATTTAGGAAGGATATAACTATATGCATTGTAACTACACCACGAATATAGGCCTAATATATATGATAACGAAATTTAATTTAAGATATAATTTACTGTGTTAATTAAAACGGTTGTTTAATTAGAGTTTGGTGCGCGGAACACGGGACTGGAGGTGTGTGGGTTGAGGAAGCAAGGAGAATGTTAAGCTAACGTTGCTTCATGGACATAAGTTTCGCAAGTTTAGTCTGTAAGGTACAGTGCAGTCAAAATAGTATTAAATAACGGAGTACCTGCCTCGAAATTGTGTTCGCATTTGACTGCTATTCCACAGCTGATGATTCCTGGTTGTTTGGAATTCTAATTTGGTGACTGGTGATTGATTTTTATTTATTTGATGGCACTTATATCAACTGAATTAATTATATAGAATGACTAACGTGAAAATGTAGATATGCGCTCTAAATTTATTCTTTAATGTTAACATAATACCTATTATGCTGTCATCCGTGTACATCAGCGAGACTCAGGCTTCTTGACAGTCATTCATAACAGATACCGTTGTGACTGACTCGCAATAAGAGACCGGGTTGCATCTTCCAGAAGGGAAAGGGGCTTTTTGCTGTCATATCGCGGCCAACACAACTGCGTTTCGTGGTATCTGAGGCACTTTCCGTTTGTAAACGGGCCGTAGCTTGAAGTTGACCACCAATCTCCATCCGGTACCGAGATTAAAAATTAACAATGAAGTTCAATGTTAAAGGTGTCAATTGCTCTGTCGAATATTAAACCTTTATTCAAATTAACTGTTTTCTATTCATTAATAAAATCTTCTCGGGCTATCAGCCATGTTAATATGTTAAACATAACCGACGTTTCAGATAACATCTCTGTGATAATCATCACCAACACTATCAGGGACATCAAAATATGTACAGAAATAGTCTCTGAAACGTTGGTGATATTTAATCTAATGACACAGTTGATAGCCCGAAAAGAATTCTGTAATGCTTGTTGCCGAAGGAAGCTTTAGATTATGCATTGCTTCATGTTCACATTTTTAAAACAACATTATTAATGTCCCCTTTAGAAATACAGAAGTATTAATGATATAGACACTATTTTTATTACACGCATATTATTATTATTAATTAATAGCGTCCTCCGTACTAATGTATTTGTATATTCTGTTTTTTATTACCTTTCTATAGTCATTATTGTGTTCGTGTGTTTCTCTCTTGTGCTGTATCTGTAATTGGCCTACTGGCTGTTGATACAGCACACTAATAATAAATAACTAAATTGAATTATTATTATTAAAATAATATTAATTATTGTAGATCATCAACCCAGTTTCTTAGGATCGCTACTTCAATTTTGAAGTTGGTTGTACTCCATATAAGGGATTTTGGCGCAGGAAATAAGAGAGGGCTGGATGAGTTGAGGTTTTGCAAAGTGGAAGTTTTGGGTAGAAGAGAAGGTTTTAGGTTAGGAAGAAGGGTGAAGAAGGGGTGGGTTTAAGGGATGTTGTAAGTGTTCGGTGAGTAGGGGTGAAGAAGGGAAATTGCGTACGTAAATCACTTCTAAGTACCGTAAGTAGGCTTTTGGAAGGGGTGCAGTGGGTGGGTGGAAGTTCGCTGCGTCTTACAAGAAACGCTTCTGAAAACTCTTAACGAGAAAGTACTGTTTAAGTCCGGTATTATTTCAGTTTATAATAAATTTACACGTTGTGTCTTTTATTTCTATGTACCAAATGTTATGTAAAGAGGGACATCAGTTATTGTAATCCTAATGGTAGTTTTATACCTACGTCATTCCTCCCAAAAAATACTTCTTTCACTGTAAATTTGAAGAACAGGAAGACACGATTTCAAAAGATGGGGTCAAAATCGCAGCCGCCATTCGTCATTTGATGATCCTGTAATTGCCGTCACCGATTTTCATGCTTCGAAGTCACCGAAAAATTGTACTACGTTACAATACGAGCAGCAGGGCCCAGGCAAGTGAGACTGCTCAGAACTCGCACCGTAGCAACGTTAGCAACGTACTGATGACTTAACATCCGCGCGGTGTGGAAGGTAAAGCACTTCCGTAGCTTTCGAAACGTCGATAAACTTCTACCAAACTACACGGCACTACAAACCCAGAATACAGCCTTCTTAACAGCGAAAATTGCGCCATAAATGAACTAATTTTGCAAAGGTCTGTTTACAGTCCGTTATTTTATGGTGTTGTTTGAGGAACCAGTGGCAAATATAGGTGAGATATTTGGTTTTCAGGATTCGAGCATGAAGATGGCTGTCTTGTGAATTATAATTAGTGCTAGGTTGTGAGAACACAAAGGGGAAAAAAGGAAGGTTATAGTGATATAACGTAATCGTATGACATGATGCATGTAAAATACAGAATTTGACGCTCTACTCATATTTGGCTGCGCCGGTAATGCTACTGGTCTATAATATTGTAAAAATGCTTCTTGTTTATAATGTTTAGTTTATAGGCCTAATTCGGTTTTCGCTTTTAAGACTGGAATATTAATATTGCAAAAACTTTAGTTTGGAAAAGATACAAGTGAACCCGACTTGGCTAATGAAAATTATTTTACAAACATTAATACATCAGTATGTACTTGTTTCACCGTTCCGTTAGCTCTGACGTTTTATAGAGATATTATTAAATTTGGAAGTAAGTATTCTGTTACAGCGTCTTGAATCAATAAGTGTTAAAGTCTGATATGACTGGAAAATTACATTGTTGATATGTTTGAATAATTGTTCACTAAATCTGAAAATTTACAGGCGAGCTAGAGTGTTCTACGTAATGGAACTCATCTGTTGTGGAAGTGTTCATATGGGAATTCAAGTGCCGTTCAAATATAACAGTTAAATCTGACGTATAATCCATGGCTGTTTATTTGATTTAAGTATTGCTGGGTTAGGTACTAACTTAATATACGTGTCTTTTATGTAACAATAGATACTTAATGTCTGATATAACATACGTTTTAAATATATTGTCGAATAATTTTACAGTAAATTTACGTATTTAAATTGTATTATGAACTGCTAAACATAATGCGTCATAACGCGCTTAGTAACGATATACTTTGATGCCTCGCATGTGAACTACATGCTACGTGTAGTCTAGTCTCTACCATTTGGTTCCATTGTTTAAATAAGTCAACACACAACTTAGCTACACCTGGTGGTCAAACAGGAAACACTAAACAAGTCTTAACGGTGTGTTAAATTACAGTTTTATAGCCCATAAAACAGCTCAATCTAACATTTTGATGAGGCAATCAGTAACAAAAATGAAACAAACATTTGTGATTCGAGATGTTAATAATTATCGATAACTCTTGTTCAATTATCTTGCTGTCTTAATGATTGCATTACCGTCTGTAGGGTCCGATGTGTTCGAAATTTCACTTGGAACCTTTATTTATTTACCACCTGCCTAGAGCTCATCTTCTTTGCAGCTGTTATATGACTGATCTATTATAACATTAAGAAAATTTAACTTTGCATGTTTATTCGATATAAACGTGGTATTAATATTTTTATGCTTTACGTAGTTCACTTGTCAGCATGACAGTTGATTACAGGAGAATGAAATGTGAATGTGGCAAGCATTCTGGAATATTCTAATCTGATACTATTGCAGAATAGATTACACAGCGGCGAAACTTCATACAAATACATGTGGGATGTATTTTTATGTTTAATTACGTATTTAGTGATGAAGAATAATAGAGACGATTTTTAAGTACATTCCCTTTACCGGACAAATTACATCTACTCTAACCTAAGATAAAATGATTCAAAGACAGAGATTATCAAAAACCTTTTTGAGTTTGCTTATCATGAAGAAGAAGGGGCGCAGTTGGTAGGGCTCGCGGACTAGAGGCGGAAGTCCGAACATTTACGAGTATATTCTGACATTTAAGGGCGGAACAAAAACTGGAAGGAAGGTTAGAAAAGGAAGCAGAAAATTGTATTTTGTTTCGTAACGAAATGCTCACGCCATTATTTCGATGGATACCGGACCTTCTGATGAAACGGTAACGTCTTTAAAGGTCATTCCATTTGCGATATTTGAAAATTAACCGTAATGGGATGAGTTGAAAGTAAATAACCCATAAGTAAAACTGAGTTGGATGCTTGCCTGTTGAACGTTGATAGAATAATTCATGCAAAATGTTACTGAAATCCTTCATGATGAGCTGAAAACTTATGTTTCAAGCCTTCTTGTGGAACCGTCGAATTTTAAACATCGTCTTAGCATCATGTTCGGTGACTATGCTTAACATATTTACTCAAGCCACTGCCTAACGATGAAGATCCCATCTTGGCGTTAAAGTGCTTGGCAGTTAGTTATATTGTACTTTGTTCTGATCTGCTGATTTCATACAGGCACAAAGGCTCATGAAAATATTCCCAACATTTCGCAACTGGTCCCTATTCAGGACCAGATAAATCTAATTAACACCGTCATATCCTTTGTCTCCAAGACCCATGTTAATATTATCCTAACATTAAAGTCAAAGTCTTCCAAACTGCCTCTTTCCTGCAAGGTTCTGGAATAAATTCTAGCTGAATTTCCTAACTTTCTCATGCGTATTAAATGACACTTTCACCAGAGCCTTCTTTCTTTGATCACCTTAATAATAATAATCTATGTTTAGTGAAGTGTGCAGGTTATGAAATACGTAGTTTACTCCATCTGTCTCGTAATTTCTCTTCTTTAAGTCCATATATTTTCTTAAACATTATGTTCCCAAAAACTGTGATTCTACATCGACGTTTTTCTTCTGTGTAGTGAAGTTATACGTACTTGTAGGCACTGACATACCAACCTTTGAGAGGTACACCCTTCATCCAACTTTAGATGCCTTTATTCCCACGAGATCCCGCAAACTGTATTTTTCACTTAGCGTGAGAAATATAATTTTTCTGAATTTCAAGTATATATTTTTGGGAAATAGCTCCTCTTCTGCTATCTCACATAACGGTACATTAATGTTTAAAATTAGAGGCGAAAATGTTAGCAATTGTAAACCTCTTACAAATTGTGTAGATTCCATAATTTACGATTACTAGTGACCTTCGTTACGGTAGTCAAACATTATATTAAACAAGACATGTTCGGACCGATAGCATAAATTACTCGTAATACTCTATAACATTATTTTGGTTATTTTGTAGTCTATACACAAGTTTGTAGTACTTATAGTGAAGTCTCGGCTGTTCGTCCGTCCGCGTGTTTAATATTTGAAACTGTTTATCGAATTTCGAATAACATATTGTGTGTGTGAAGTGAAGTTTGTCTAAGTAAATTATAAATGTCATTTGAATTCAGTAAAATATAAACCATATCGTACTTATACAAGCTTAAATTGAACTAAATAAAATTTATTATAAATTGTCCAGTGAACAGAAAAATTGGAGAGAAGGGCATTATAAGTACTGTGTATTTTACTAAGATCAACAATTTTTGACACATTTTTGGGTATGATGAATATACGATGGTGTGCGAAGAAGGAAATTCTGTGGATTGTAGGATTTGAGGTGTTTACTACAACTGCAGTAACATTTTGTTCCCGCAACGTCATAAACATTGCAGCTGACGTTTATTCTGAGGTGGTGAAAAACAGACACACTTAAATTGTTAAATATTAACTCATCTAGTTAATGATGTTTAAGGAAATAACCTCTGTTTAAAGTGGGAATCATACAAGACCATTAAATACATATGAATATTAGTTAATTTTTGACGAATGTATTTGTTGTTAAGATTTAAAGACTTGAGGTTCTCACAGCGGTGAGTATGAAGATTTCTGTCTTCTGGTTTGTTGCGCTGTGTAGTCTGGTCGATGTTAACCAACGTTTCAGAGGTCATACTGCCTCCGTCATCAGGGCGATGACGGAAATCTTCAAGCTTTAAAGAGTTTATTAATTTCAATAATTTTTGGTTTTATTGGAAAGATAATGTTACTCAGCAGATGACGTGCTAATTTATTAGACATCTAAATAATACATGGTGAAAAAGGCGACGGTAAGAACTAATTAGATAAGGAAGTTCAACCGATTTCACAGGCATGTCCTATGCAATATGTCGGTAAGATTACTTATCTAATAATATGAACGTGGAACACTTGTTGATTGCCCGGCTACCAGAAGTGTATTAACACTAAACTAGGATTGAGGTAAATGCTGTAGTAGGAATACAGTGCAAAGAACCTGTTTTTAAACATGCTGGAGTAGGACTAAACCTTTCTTACTCCGTGTTTTTGTTCACCTTGAATTGCACATGGTCAGTCTAGACGCGTTACCCCCTGAAGTAAGCTAAAACGCCATTATGAATCCAGCATCAAGAGAGAAAATATAAAATCAGAGCCTCTCTGTTTTAGGCACGCCAATTAAGTCTACTTCAGCATTTGATTTTAGAGTCCAAAGAATTATTGCTTAGGCTTGCTATATGCGGGCTCTGCATTCGACCCTCGCTGATAGAAGTGGAGATACATAAAATATAATGGCGTCCGTTCTATTATAACCTGTATTGTAGGTAGTGGTAGATGGTGGCATGAGAGTGGGGTGTGTAAAACGAAATGAAGAGTTTCGGCTACAGTAATTAATAAGTATGGCTCTGTATATATATATCTCAAGCACAAGGAGAGTGGGGAAGATTAAGATGTCAGTGGACAAAAGCATATCGTATATCACAGCATGGTACATTGAGGCAAGGAGAGAGGAGGTATTGGTTAAAACCTTCTTATCCGATAGCCGGTTTCGTCATGTTGCTCATATACTTCACGGTAGAGTGGCATTAGGGAGAGGAGGAGGGGGGGGGTCTCTGCTGATGCGTGCAAGAATGATACACCTCTCCCGGAAATAATTATTTTGTCTGCAGGCCTATACATGATGGAGGAAAAGGCCTCCAAACTTTTGAGGTAGCTGCAAATAAACTGAATAAATATTCGCGTATAGACTTAGATGAGGGCTAATTACTCTTCGGCGTGAATATTGGACCAAGTCATGGATGGGATGGTAATATTAAAAACGGTCTTAAGCATATGGGGTAGAAAGTTGCGGATTATATTCTTCATCTGCCTCAAGATATGAATCGGTTGTGGGCTACTATGAACATGGTGACGACCTTTAAGTTATATAAAAAGCAGGGAATTTCCTGAGTAGTTGAGTGGACTAGTCAGCTTCTCGAGAAGGAATGTGTTACATGGAGGCATATGTGTTTGTCCTTTCTGCTGTTATTTTGTTAGCATTCCACTTGCGATTCCATAAATCCTGATATAAGAATATCCTACCACATATCATTTCATATTTTTTACTGCCTGTATGTTAGAACAGTCCATGTAAGAAAAATTAAAATAAAGAAGTCGATAGAGACAGTAAAGCACCTCTGAAACGTCGGCGAGTTTCTATCAGATTACAAGGCGCAATATTCCAGAAGACAGCCATCTTGGTAATAACACTTTAGATTTCGTCCACTGTTGCTCGCAGTAGTGCAATTGAGATATTTCGAAAAGCTGTTTCAGCCTGCAGGTATTCCCTCTTCTGTTGGGTTTTTCAGCTTCGTATCTCACTGCTACACACTCCTTACAGAAAGACGTGGCTGACTTAGCTTTACTTTATGTACCGGTTCTACCCTCCCAGTTCTCTCCAATTTACCGTGTTCTTTCCCCTACAACTTCTCCATCTCTGCCGCCTTTGCACTCTACCAGTTGGAGTTGTTTATTACCGCAAATGGAGTCGTTAACGCAAAATAAATTTTTCTGTAACAGCTTCACTCTAACATTTAATGGTGTGGGATAACTTAAGGGTGGGGGGGATGATAATAGAGGGGTTGGTCAGATATTTTTTTCTCTTACTTTTCGTTACAAGTGGAAATGGACCCTTAATATGGCTGGAATTAATTACTGATAGGGGTCGAAAATGTCTTGTATCCTCATTAAGTTAGGAAACTAAAGGGAGCAGAATTGTTGCTTTTTTTAAAAATAAAATGTGTTAATGACCAGGGAAAATGTCTTTATGTATTTTTTTCTGCAGAGTCACGAAAATAACTGTGTGAATGCTAGGTTTGGATTTCGTTTCTCGGTTCTGAAACGCCAAGATGTATAATGAAACAAACTTTGGGGTACTCCAACATTCCGAAGTCGTTATTCACGTCACATCACGAAAGTCGTTCTTGCACCAATACTACCCAGGTTCATTGTTTCTTTCTACTTATTCTTGCATTAATATTGTTCAAAGCCATTATTGCCACTAAATACATTCTTGCACTGATATGAACCTAAATCAGTGGTACACAACAGTATCTTCCCGCAGTGACCTTAGACTTTATTTTCTTTGTGGTCCGAGTTTCGAGGTTTGCGCAACAATGGTCCTAACAATAGTATGAATCCTTTATTGCCTAACAATGGGTTCCAACTATTTGACCCATTGTTTTAACCTATTGTTTAACAACACTGAGGTTGTTGGATCCATTTTTATAACGGAGTTGAATAATCAGCCCAAAAGTTGTTCTTCGTTCATGCAGTAGGGATTAGAAACTTCTATAACTTTATTCTAATGTCTTTTGTTCACGTATTTTGATGCAAAAATTGTTGACAGATATTTCATTTTAGAATGCCTTGTGTTCACCTCAGAATCAGCACTTAAAATCCAAGTTGGGTGTAACGGGGTACTGCATTATGTGGAAACCTGATATTAACAGCAGTTTGAAGGAAGTCGCCATTTATCTTAGGCTATGTAATCTAGCTTTGACTCCTTTCTTGACTTTATCTTTTCTCTCCATTTAACCCAAGTGTAGTTTACAGCTGGGATATGAAAGAAGAAGAAGAAGTAGATGAGAAAGAGTAAAGTTTCGAGTAGATTGTTACTGAATCTATGCACGTAGGCTGGCTTTCGTACTGACGAGAAAACAGTTACGACCTCTGAATATCTGCATGTACACACTCACCGGGCAATTGTACGACTACTAGCTATTCTTCACTGTTTCGTTAGTGCTTATGGAAGCATGTTTTATGTCATAAATTTCTGGATATTTTAGTTGAAATGATTGTTTCGTAAACAAAGTAGTGTTTCCTTGCCAATCAAAATAGAATTCCTATGAATCCTGTAATATGACTTTAAAATTAGTTCGTGCTTTAAAATTTTGCCGAGGAACATAATTTTGTCTGCCTCAGACTCTTTAAGAAAGATTTTGCTTGTACAAGGACTTCATTATTAAGACCAGTAAGTGTGATAAAATAAGTGGTACCTTACGAAGAATTTGTAGAGACTAAAACAAGGAAAGAGGCAGCTAGAATATTATAAAATTGCAGAATCGTGGACAGATTAAAGCATGATATATACAATCAGAAGATATACTTAAGAAAATTTAAAGACTTATTCTGAATCATATTAAGAATGAAGACAACAGGAAATAAATAACTTTTTCGTTCTTTTATGCTAAAGAACATCAATGGGAAGTGTTTATTACTGTGATTCGTATTCGGGAGGTCCCGGGTTAAAACCTCGGCCGGAATACCGGCTACAATTTTGTTTTCTTCAGTCCCTCCACTCAAATACCCCAATATTACGTTAAATTACGCCACGATCGCTTCCTTTCACATCATTTGAAATGTATTATGCTACTAAATTATCCCAACATTCGACGCTATATAGCCTGAGCTCTGACAGCGTCGTTAAATAAACTACGAGTAAAATAAATTCCTTTGTGTTACCTGTTCCCGAGTCCTCTTGGTTGACTCAAGAAGGAATGAAGAACGCAACTTACATTCTCACGTACTTTCTTGCATTTTTGTTCCTTTGTAGTTATCTCCGCAGGAGTTCTGAACCACTCAGGCTCCTTAAATCATTTCTGCGGTAACAAGCTCTTGTACTCCATCTGCGGCTTGCCAAGTCTTCAAGCTATTATACAAGAAATTTCTATCTTAATAAATTTGGCGCTTAAAAGTAAAGTAGGCACACTGGACAACACATAGTTGTTGCAGGTGTTCTGGGTTGATGGCAACAGAAATGTTGACAGTCTTGATGAAAAATAATGACAATAAATTAAACATTACTTCAGATCGGACTGTCTAAGTCAGTAGCGGGCTGCCTTTTGTCCTTGTCTGTAATTTGTGAATGTCTTACAGTAACATATTTATTTGTTTCAAAATAAGTTCAAAAGAAGTTGCAATAATATGCAGTGTAATTTCAGTGGAAAATGGAAAGAAAATCGTGTATGAACTTACTTTGTTTACAACCAATGAATTCTGGTGTCTGATGGGTAAATGAACAACAAACTAAAATACAGTCTGTTTAACCCGAGGATGATGGTCTTGAGCTGTTCTAAATGGACTTAGGCTGAATGGTGGAATTTTATTCATGTTTATTGTTAGATAATAACAACACGTTTTGTTTACACTTCGCGCATCTATGAATACAGCGCAACAAGGGGAATCACGGCACTTGTTGGAACAGCCAGGAGTCTTTACCTTCGTCTTTGTTGCTACTGTTATTGTAAGTTTCGCAGTTATCTCCTACTTCAAAATACACGTATCTGACTGAGCTGTTAATAGCAGAATTTTATGTTAAACCATTTCTAGGCAATCCGGAAGTAATATAAAATTTGCTATAATATCTTGACGGGGTTGTTACAGTCAGTTGTAGTTTGTGAACAATGCCAACATTTTGTTTCCAGAAGCATACAGCTACAACCAATTGCAGGTTATGTTAACGTTCTAATGCCTGAGTAGAAGAACAAGTAAATTAAATTGTTATTATAGAAATTTATTTTAAATTTTGTGCAACAGAAATCAAGTGCTGAAAATAATGAGACACGTATTTGAATAACATAAAACTGCACACTTTAAATGAGGATTTGTACGAATAAAACATACATATTTAAATAAGAAAGTAATGGCATAAGGATTCGAACTTGCAAATTTGATCCTCTCATAAATGCCGGCCATGTATGTAGTCTTCGCGTCCGTTTTGGCGTGGATTTGATCTCATATCTTTGGAAAGTCTTCAAATTTGGCAGATATATTAGTGTATTTGCTTAATATATATCTGGCATGAATAATCGTAAATCATTTTAGGTACAGAAGAGCCACACGCGGACGAATAAAAGGAGATTACAAATTATTATAATTATGTCGCTTGATGTACGTACGTTTCCGACTTCGAAAATTTTCAGAACGTGATTTCTGTCGCGCTGTATGCACAAGTATATTCATAACACAGTAACATAGGGTAATTAAATTTATCTTGAATTGTGAAAATTCGCTAACCCAGACATAATTTTCGATAGTACACAGTACTAAAGCCTGATCTCCATATTAATAATCGAATTTACTGTGTGTCGAGAAATCTGATTGGATAAATACGTATTGTTTACCACATAATTTGGCATTGATCGATCGGAAATCTCTCATCCGTTTGTGATGTGAGAGGGGCATTAATCACAATATCCTACTGTTGGACAAAATATTAGTAATAATTTGCATAATTATTTCTGATCTCATTTACAAGTCCGTGATGAGGATTATAATAACACTGCTAGATGCAAGACAATAATGAGAACCATGAGTGAAATATTTTGCTGTATTTTAATTTTATGCAGGTGAACAGAAAGGTACAATAATATAGTGAAAAACCCATACTCCATTCAACGAATACGCGGCTATGATCCGCACAATTATATGCCTCTCTTGCTAATGGGGAAAAAATCCATTTCATAAACGAAATGTTAGACTATGGTCTTATAAAAGTACAATGGACCCTACCCAAATAAAGCCAAATTATGTACCATGTACCAAACTCCATTATTTTGTCTCAGTGCGCTATGGTTAGAGTGTAATGAATTTAGAGTTTAATTCCTTTTCCCGAATAAAAAGCATAGATTAAATTACTTTAAATTGCAATTAAAAACTTCGCGTAATTTAGAGTATTTTTATCATTTGTGCCACAAGTGTGGGACTGGAGAAACGACAAAATTATTTTACATTTAAACCTAGGCCTATAATAAAATTTAATACGAGTAGAAGGATGTAATTAACGGTCTTTAAAACTGAACAAAATTGTAAACGTATCCATAAAGTCTGAAGAACTTTGTGCCGTTAATAAAGCGTCGATATATAAACACGGAAGCAGACACTGGTAACAACAGCATGTCCTGACCCTCATAAACAACTGATTACTCGCCAAGCAGTATACAATAATTTTTAGGTATTAGTCTATTAAATGCTGTGAATCTAGGTCACTGAAAAAATACCATTATGTGCGCAAATTCACGTAGACATTATAAGAGATAGTATTTAAATTTTCTTTCATAAACCCTTCTGATTCAACTCCTCACTTCATCTTGCAATTTGCTTCTCGAAATACATTTATTAGTTACATTGGTTTATATTCAGCAGCCTGCACCGATATTCTACTTGTGTTAATTCTACATTTTTGTTCCAGAAAGTTATGTATGCAGGCCTACTTTTCATTTTCACAAAATATATATGTAACATTTAATTTTTAATTGATACCCGTTTTGCGTATATCACATAATCTTGCTACCCCTTGGTACAGATAGAGGAAATGGAATTTATTTTCATCCGATCTTGAGATTCGCTTCATTACGTAAGAACCACTGCCATATTTCGAAGTTAAAGATTAAATGTATTTTATTGCGTGATTGTAATTTTATATCCGTAAAATGTCTGTGATCTGGTACAAGGTTGGGTAATTCTGATTCTCGGTAATTTTATTGTGTCTTAATATTCTGATACTCTCGCAGAACAATATCACAGATATTGTTTTCTTTGGTAAACATTTTAATTCGTATATTTGTGTATTTATGTTTTACTTACTTATTGGCACACATTCCTACAGGCGGTAAAGATTTAACTTCTATTAATACTTGTAATAATGTTACCAGACTCGATCCAGAAACTGGAATGAGGTAACTTTGTAACATGCGATTTCCAGGTTTACAATTTTATGGTGTACTGATGTATATCATTTTCTAAACTGTGAATTTTTCCGAGTCTGCATTGACTTAATTTGCGGAAACTGCAAGAGTTATTTATTAGCTAATTAAGGCCAAAATATGTTATATTATTTGAATTGTGTGTTTTTTGTTAATGACTGTTTTTTTTATTTTATATATACTGTTCTTTGAATGTCTTTAAGTTTTGTCTGTTTATATGTGTCCTTTAAACATTTATGCACGAACAGACCTTTCCTAAATTGGAATTAAGGTCCCCAACTCCGATGGACACAATTTGTGAAACGTTGTTCGTTTGGAATATAACTATCATTGTAACTTAAGATCGACACCCAAAACTGTTATATATCTTGCCGAATTTTATTGGTATTTTGAGCGAAATAACAAGTTTGAATATGCTTGTGCTGTTACTGATAGTTTTACTGCGTCAAGACTGCTACATGTAGCCTATAGCACTATTTAAATTCAGATTGTATATGTGACGTGCCTGTCTTTACAGTGGTCCATTTATCAATGCTGGAAGGCCGTAGTTATATGCAGCAGTACGTTATAGGCTCTACCATTCGCCATTTATGCTCCACGCTGAGCCTTAGCGATTTACTATTACTGCAGTAGTGGTGACATTACAATGCTTCACCAGTTGCGTGGTAATCTGAGCAACAGTGGAACTAGTTTCGGTGTTTTTTATTCAGAATTTTTAGATTCAAAATTGAACTGACTTAATCCAAAAATTGTATAGAATTTTGAACTTTTGGAAACTAATCTGAACAGGGTAACAAAGTTCATGGAGCAGAGCAGAGTCCTTGCTGAGAAGCTGACAGTCGCTCGGATAGTGAAGAACCAAACCAAACCAAACCAAAACAACGCCATCTTGAAACAAATGTCAGAAATTTGATTCTCTAATTAATAATTACAAAATATAATA
Organism: Zootermopsis nevadensis; assembly: GCF_000696155.1. The sequence continues at coordinate 181,649 of NW_019059942.1, forward strand.
GAAAGGATGTTTCACGATTTCATGTCGTTATTTTAGAAACTTATTTTGGAATTTATTTCATGTCAGAAATGACACATGGATATGAAGCTGATTCTCAACGGTTACGGATTTACGTTTTAAAATAAGAATAAATGGAAATTTCTGGAATAAAGCTTTGTTCGAAACGACCATTTTCAGCCTCAGTACACATTCTTGCGCGTCTGTGAGTTGGGAGTGCAGCTTTCATCTTTTCATTAGGATTGCCCTAAACACGAATTACAGCATTCAAAAAGGCAACAGAACAAAACGATTGTGTTTCTGCTTATTACTTTGCCCAAGTCTGGAGATATGTGTCGCCAATTCTGTTCACTAGCATTACCGATCGATCCATTGACCAGGTAAATGATGATACTGATTCGTTTTCGCTGCACGTGGTAATTTTGTAAATTTATCGCAAATTCAGAAAAAAACTTTGTTTATCTCTTTGTTTGCTTATTCTTTCAACATTCAAGTAATGATGAATTTGATATTAATTTGACATTCCGGACTGATAATGACGTCATAAATAAGACCCTGAAGTCTACGACATTACATCGTGAATCACTATGCATAATTGTGTTATTTATTATTCAAGGGAAAGGATTTTACACTGTTCTCTACCTTCCAAGCTTGTCTGATATAAACAGCTTTTGAAAATTGATTACAAGTAGGTTTTTTGTGTAGGAGCCATTCTGAATGTTTGCTAACAATTAATACAAACGAAGTATATTTCACTATTAAGAAAGTAACAAATTTGTAAAATAACAGAGAAAGGTCAATGCGCACAATGGAAGTTGTTCCATTGTTGTTGGACACCGGATTCTCTGTCAGAATAGAGGGTGAGCACTGGCTAACATTTAGTTTCATTATGACTACAATACCCCTACATTGCTGACATAGGTCATACATTGTTTCAACGAAGCTCCATTTTTATCCTTCCTCCCTCCAACTACGGCGGTGTTAAAACCCTCGCTCCATACGTTGAAACCCTCGGACACCCTGTCAGATGGATACGCGTTTAGTAATTTTTCGAGGGATTTTCATGCATGCGAACTTTCAGATTTTCATCTGTTTGCTTCTGATTTATCTTCTCTTATTCTACTCCCTACAACAGCAAACGTAATAGAGCAGTCCGAGGTGTTGACAGGATCGTTAAATAAATAAGTAAAAAAGCAACGAAATGCATTAAACTATTCGGTCTTATCATAGTAATGGCATTGGCCGTCATCAAATGCTAGACGTCAGAACTAATAACTATTTCAAAGTTGAACAACCTCTTCTTTCCTATCTGTTTCAGACAGATAACAACTACACTGCATTACGTACAAATATTGCTCGGTTTTTTCACGATGTGCGTACGAAAAACGTAGTGTACGAGTATTAACGTTTCAAAATTTGTGCGGTCTTTCTGCAAGGAAGTCGTGCAACTTCTTTATAGCTATTACAACAAGTGAAATGTAAATTTAAGTATTTTAATTTAAACTTATGTATATTCTAGGGAATAGACCCATCTTTCTTTCGAGAAGTCAGTACGATTTGCTGAGACTGGATCTTACATAACGTATTTCAAAATAATTGTGTTCTAAGTTTGTGAATGAATTTTGAAAATCTATTAAGTACAGCCCGTGGTTTCTGTTAGCTTACGATGCTTCCCAAGTAGAGTGCGCTGCCTCACGTTTTCAGGTTAAAATAACTTTGCTTATTTCTCTTTGCCATAGACATTTAAACGTAAACCCACTTTTTAGGACCTTAACGATATAACATTGCTTTGTGCTGCGCTCATATTTCCCCGTATGCTGCAAAGTTTCCAGGCCTAAATAGACGCTCTTATTTAAGTAACATAATCACCTGGTTCAGTATTGCTGTTTCTCTAGACTTGATCCATCGTTCAGTATTCTAGAACCGAACCAACTCGTTTAAAGATCTCTGCTACCTCCATCATCAGCATCATTCTGATTGACTTCTGCCAGACTACACGCCGCTACAACTCAGAAGACATCCACTTTTGAAGCTATTATTACATTGAATACGTTCCTAAGAAGTAGTCAGGATAATTAAAATGTGTTCAAGTGAAACCATTATCAAGATTCGTGTAGGTAAATATCTGTCCGACACATTTCCTATTCAGAATGGCCTGAAACAGGGAGATGCTCTGTCGTCGCTACTTTTCAATTTTGCTTTAGAATTTGCAGTCAGGAAAGTCCAAGAAATTCAGGACGGTTTGCAATTGAATGGGACACTTCAGCTTTTGGTCTATGCTGATGATGTTAATCTGTTGGGCGATAATGTAAATATTATAAAAGCGAACACAGAAACACTCATAAGGGCTGGTAGGGAATTTGGTCTAGAAATAAATTCAGAAAAGACAAAGTATATGATCATATCTCGGCATCAGAATTCGGGACTGAACCAGAATATAGGGATAACTAAGGAATAACTGAAAAATGTAACAAAATTCAAGTATTGCAAAGAATGTGTATGTAGAGGTTTTACAGCTGTTTCTGACAAATGTACTCGATAATGTGCTCATCCAGACAAAATAAGGTTTTTAAAAACTGATGTATTCCAACGATTTTGAAGTAGAATCTATCAAAATTGTGGCGTAAAGTGTTCTTGCCTGAACTATTTCTTGTTAAATTACACCCAAAGAACAACGCTTTTGAAATTCCAAGCGAAGCGTGGTAAAGTAATGAAGCAGGATCTGCTTCGCATATAAATAATACGAACTAATAGTTTATCAGCAGAAGGTAGCGCTGAATGGACTGAGATCAGTGCAGGTATTTTCTTAGACGAACGCTGTAGCTCATTTCCTTATTTTTTAGGGTAACATCAAGTAAAGTAAAGTAAAGTTTGTCCCACTAGGCGTTTGGGGTGAGTGGAGGTATAGCTCCTCTCTTCCTTGACCTCGGCACTAGATGGGGGTGAGTGGTCAGCATCACGCCCCGGCCGGCTTCACCCCCGGTACCCATTGTAGAGGAGGCTGGGTGGGCCCCAGAGCCGGTCTGGACGCAGAGGCTAGGGGAAAAAAAAACATCTGCCCCCGTCGGTGATCGAACACCGGTCGTCCAGCCCGTAGCTAGTCACTATACTGACTGAGCTATCCCGGCTCATGGACAACATCAAATAATGTGTCTTATAAGGAAAGTAGCTGGCCCTAAAAATTGCTGCTTGAAATATAATTTAGATTTCATTAAAATGCATTTCCTTTGTAACATTTTATGGTCTTTGCAGAAATTTAATAAAGTTAGATTTAAGCTTATGTAAAGTAGGAATAATGCTACGCCGCTACGGACCACAATGACATTTCATTTTACAAGTTTCATTGCATACCCGTAGCATAAAATTTAATTAAAATAAGTTACATAATTTTTGAGAGCAGATGCTGAAAGTTGTTGAAGTCATTCTGTCCGTTATTTTTGAATCCCTTAGTAACTAAGCCATGAATTACGCGTATCTGGCTACTGATTTAACAAAGTAAAAGCATATAGCGTCAGTTTGATAATACAAGTTTCATATAGGCTGTGCCTTTGACCCCGTATGACTTATATGTGTTTTTGCTATGCCATTCTACCGGGTGTTATCCCTAAAGACATGTTTCATCCAGTTTGTTTCTTATTGGTGACCACTTACTTCGACTTACTCTGTATTCGTATAATTGATACATCTAGCTAATATTTTATTTCATTAAAATTTATGTTTCCTTCTGTGAACTGTGGTTCCTGCGAAGATGCCCGACTGATACACTTCCTCGTGTTGGTCCACGTTGTGACCGTGCTGCATGGGAAAGTTGCGTTGCCCAAGCACGTTTAATTACAGTGGAAACACACGTACGAGTCGTGTCTGCGTGTCTGTCTGTAAGCATATTATCAGGTGCATTGTCTTCACACGGGTGATCAGAATCGATATTCGAAGAAGCCAGGGGTTCTCAACCCGCGGCCAGCCAGTAACATGTCCGGCTCGCGTACATATGTGATATTATATGTGTATAATGAAAAGAGACACTTATCTTGTAAGTAAATATGGTAATACATTTTAAATGAATATTTATTTAAAGTAATGAATTTGTTTATGAAAATTAATAAGTAATGTGTGAAGGGATGAATCCATTAGTAATGTGGTGTTCAATAGCATTCTAATAAATTACCATAAACTTTTAATAATCCTGCGGCCCGAGCGTTGATAAGAAAGAGTGAATATGATTGCGCATCTCGATAAACTGTAAATCCTGTATTTGACGTTCGATTAATTCGCGATACTTAATTCTAACTTTTAACGACGTTTTGCTGCTACATTCCGTATAGGACTTCGAATAACTGGGCGATTCTAAAAGTTGAATAGGAAACAGTGTGGTTATAAGCTTTCGTGGTATGTTTTAAGGTGCTAGTTGTGTCAACTCTTTTCTGGATGCAAGTTTACTAAGAAAAACGATGAGACACCGCCTTTCAGGACAACAGGCCACTGGGATGATAACCAGACCCAATACTTGATACCTCCCATGCACGAAACAAGCGCTCACCACTCAACCGAGCCATTTTGTGGTTTAGTTAACGATTCTACCAGTATCTCACATTATACAGCGTCGAATAATACAATTATTAATGAAAAAATTGTGGAAGGAAATGGTCTTTGCCTAATTTGTATCACCATTCATGCATTAGGTTGGAAATAGTAGTGAAAAAACATAAAAATCCTTTGTCAGGATGGCCGATCTTCGGAACTTGGTCTTCCCGAACACGAAGCCGGATTCCTAATGACTCGACTACGACATTTGTAATTAATGATATCTTAACAACTACAACTGAGTGTGACAAGCTTCTTGTGATCCGGAGTATTAGAGAACCAATTGGTCATAATTTGCAACATATTAGATCTGCTATTGGCCAACAGATGCATCCATAATGATGTGCTCGTGTGCTTCAGTGAATGTGTACGGTCTCAGGAGCCCGAGTACAAACAGCGCAATTAACTGAAGCCATAAGCTGGAGCGGTTAGCTACAGCGCCTCTAGAGGTGAACGTACACAACGGCAACGTTCGCCCCGAGTAACCTGCTGCGTGTCTGCACGCATATGAATTTTCGCTGTCCGAGGACAGGGTGCTAGGAACCGCGATTCTGATACGGATTTCTGTTTGAAAATACAAAGTTAAGAAAATGTGGGAGCTTTGTAATTTTCTTAAGGATACTGATGTTGATTGCTCACCATGTCTGTAACTTTCTTTTTCGTCTGTTGGTTGTTTCTAATATTGCATTACATTTTAAATCTCTGAGTATGCATTCTTGAAGTCTCAAAAGTCGCTGTTTGTCGTGTGTAACTCCGTATTCTCGTTAAAAATAATTGTATCAGTGGCGTATAATTAGGAATTCTGCATTAGTGGTTTATTGTTAAGAAATCATTTTGATACATTTTACTGTTTGCTTCAGGCATGGAAGTGAATTTCTGTTTCATAAGCAACCTAAGTGTACTCATAATATACCTACAATTAGGCCTCCTGTTTAAATTTAAGCACAAGGCCCGTATTGGAACTTGTTTAGCGATCCGATGAACGAGAAAACTTTAATTCTCCTGCAGGCTTGTAAATTATAGATCCAGGCTTAATTTTGATCTGTCACCAATAATTTATCTTCCCCCACCTACACAGTTACTCCTGTAAAATATGTTTTGTTTCGAAATAAGACAGGAGCTTTGCGTTTCTGCAGTGTTTTAAAGTAAATTCTGAGAAATTTTTACAACAGAGGTTTGCATACTTTGTATTGTATTGTCTTTTATATAGTGAAAGAAAGTCAGCTACTCCAGTGTCAATGTTCAGTGGAGGGAGCTGACTAATTTGTTAGTTAATAATCCTTCATGTTGCAAGCACTGTATAAAGTAGACAAGGAGACAGAGAGGATTGAAGGGTACGTGTTGACATGAATTCTGATTTTACTGCCGTATTAAGGCAAGGAGCTGTTATTTAATATTGCCACCACTGTTGCAGTCTGTTTATATCGCACAATTAGTGTCTACCACGGAAGACATTAGCACGCGAGTGAAGCTATTCATGTACACTTTGTATGGCACGCCACGTAAAAGCAGGATCACTACGTGTAGTGTAGATTGCTATAATGTCAAGTAGAACTACAGTGTTTAATATTGCAGGCAGTTGTTGGTTCACTAGAGCACTTCCTATCACAAGCAAAACTTTCACTAGGTATCAGTGCAGCTATCACTTGCAACAAAACAAGATAATCCCTAAGTTAGTAAGACTGGAATAGCCCGTTTGGTAACATCATATTGCTTTGAGCATGTAGATTGATAAAAACTTTGTACGTGTAGGTTCGTGTGTGAGGACTTCGTGTTACAGATGCGGCGTGTTTAATGTATATAGTTCTCAGTATCGAAACTGATGCCTCTGCCATGACATTACAGGTCTTCGTATTTTCTTTTGTTTTAAATACAGATACGTTTTTAGTTTTCATTGTATTGTTTATCTTTGATTCTGAAATGAAGATAAAACGTATGCTGACAAAATATAATACCTGCATTCGTGTGGACTTATGATTTAAGTTCCGTAAGACCACACTACGCACAGTATTCCCTACTTAATTAGGTAGAGGAATGTAACAAAAAAGTTGTTTAATTTACATATTCCGGATCACTGCACTAGACGAAGGTGAGTGGTCAATTTTCCCCCGGGGCAAGATTCCCTGTTACCAGTTGTATTGGAGGCTAGGTGGGACATAGTGGGAACTACACACGAATGAACTTCGTGATTTATGCATCGTTTAGAGTTCGCAGCTGAAAATATTTCAGGAATGAGCCAGTTAGCTTCTCTCTCCGCATTTAACAAATCGATGCGCTAAACGGATTTTCATACAATTTATTATTGGGGAGATTTACTACAATTTGACAACACGTTCAATTTTGGTTCAAATCGAACGACAATAACGGACACTTTGCATGCAGACCGTGTAGGGTTTAAGGCGCTGTTCTGATGTTTTCGAACGAGATGTGATCATGACTTATCAGAGTGTGTAAGGATTTTGAAGGAGGCAGTCTGTTTCAAGGAAATCTCATGAAGGATAGTCGGTTAACTTTCCCGAGATTCGAATTGGTAGATTTTTAAGGATTTCTTTTAAGGAACTAGGTGGGATGCCGAGTGTATGATGCACAATGTAAAGCCTTTCCTACATCCAGGCTGATCCTCTCCTTTGTCGCAGTTAGCTATGTTTTAATGAGTGAGGTCCTGGAGTCTGAATAATTGCGGAAAAGTATTAGGCTATACTTTTGCTGTGGAAAAATGCCGTTTCTTTCATTTACGTTAGTTTGAAATCAGTTTGAAGTTTTTATTTAATTAACATGTTAGCAGCTGCTGGTAACCGATGTAGTCTCATTAACTAATTAAAATATTAACTTATAGCTTCTCTGATATTATAAACTAAAGGTTGAGCTACGTTAGCAGAAACTTTTGCCATCAAAACTAATTTTCAGACTGAATGACTCACTCACGCCGAGTCTGGATTCAAGATTGTCTTACTTATGTACGTCTGCATTCCCAGACAGCCGGGAGTGAAATATGCAATATTTCTGCCACTTCGTGTTCCGATTATTAGTTTTCAAATTTCATTTTCTGTAAATCCTTTCGTTTCACATGACGTCTTACAAGTAATATTCTCAACACTTTGAGTGTTTAGATGGAATCTGTTGCAGCGTTGACATTTTAGTAAATTTCAGTGCATGTTGTTACTCATGTAAATAAACACCCGAAAGAAAATAACGAATACATTCTTTTAGAAACTGTCGAATTCGGTGGAAGAAGAGACTTATTCGAAGTTTTTCGTGAGAGTTAGGTGTGTCTGAAAACCCTGGCAAGTACAATGAATGTCTTCGCCTAATTAAACAAAGAAGTTGAATATTTGTGTATGGGCTTTGAAACTATTTTAAAACATCTCACTTGACCTTTAAGGGCATTTGTTGGGCTCGAAGTAAATATATATTACTCAGAGCAGAAATTCGGTGCCAGTTTGAGTGAAGAAAAGGTTTTGTTTACATTGTTTAAGAACAAGATCCTGAGGACAGGTTTGGAACCAAGAGGGAGGAAGTAACACTTAATAAGAAAACAGCACAATTAGAAGCTTCGTGATTTTTGCCCTTTACCAAATATTAGGGTAACAAAACTAAGGTGAATTAAATGGGAGTGTAGCACGGTTGAGTGAGAAACACGAAAAATGGAAGTCTCTAATCCCACTCTGAAGAACCAGACTTTGACGCGAAGATAGCTTAAACATTAACATGCATTTAAAAAAGAAGAAGAAGAAGAGGGCATCAGGATATGGAGTAATAAGCCTTCGGGTTCCGTAAATTACTGGGAATTTTTGGATTATCCGAGTCACTATCAGTTTTTCAAGGACTCGTTACATAATGTTACTTTCTCGTATTTCTGGCCACAACATTAAAAATGTTCCGCCGGCCTTCGTCTCGAAAACATTTACTTTTATTTGTAACGCTAGAGAATACAAATTTGGCGCGTATCACCATTGGAAAAATTACTCTCCTGCCAAGCATCAGAAATTATCTATTGAACATACCATATCAAGGAGGAATCAACATTTTGTGATATAAATAGAGGAGTATTAATTCCCTAAACATTTATCTAGAAGTGTTATTAATGCGCCATTAGAAATTTCGACTGACATCATCATCTTTGTGAATGTGACTCTGTATAGTCTTACAGGTGATTATCAACGTTTCGGTGGAGTATATCTTTCCATCTTCAGGGTATATGTCTACTTTTGAAGCCTGTTTATCCGTAACGATGGTAAGAACTCAGAAGGCTACACACCGTCAGATCTTAGAGTACTACAGTTGGTGTTAATAGCAACCAGCTTCGTCCTCGGGGCAAAGGAAGATAAGGCAAGTACAGCTTGAAGCTGATCTCTCCCCGGTATCTATTGCCAATTTTAAGAATGCGATTAGCTTTAGCTTCACTTCCCTTATGTTTTCATAGCTGATGCTATAACACAGGGACATTTTCAGTTCACTCCCTGTGGAATCTAAACAAGAGATTCTTATGGCAAGTGTTCGTACTTAAGTAAAACTCAATTCATGGCTCGGTTCATATAATAGGCCTACTGGCTTCAGAGCAAAGGAAGAGTGTTTTGATTTCTTAGGATTTTCTATAAATATTGTAGGTAAGTGGTTTTTTTAATGCCTTTAAAGATCGAAGAATGCTGGAAAGATTATTTTTCGAACCCAAACGAAATCTGCTGAGTTTATCAAATGATATTGTTATTGGTCGTTGTTGCATTGAAAAGGAAGGCTTTTAAGGGGCTCAATAATTATAGGACTCCACCCTTACATGTTCTTTCTTTGATTCTGGTAAATCATCGAAGTTTTACACTGTGGTGAGGCTACCGGACTGAAAGCTTTATAAAACTTTTCGTCAAATCTGAAACCTTATTGTCGTAGTATCAGTGTTTAGCCAACATATTGTGCAGTTGGTAGACATGTAACAACTTTAAAGTAGGTTGTAAATACGAAGCAGTTTTATAAACGCCGAACTCAAGAGATATTGTTTTACAAGTATGTCTCGAAATTGTATATGACTTAATATTAATGTAGCCTAGTAGGTCTAATATTCTGAGAATAAATAATCTTCTATTGATTAATGATTAAATCTGCTTAAAGCATGTTTTGTCGCTATTGACTTGATAATTACACAACGCGGATTGTTATTGGGCCACGGTAGGCCTCAACAGTCATGTGGTTGTTGAAGACATAACGTCGGTTATGATTGTGTCATAGACAAGTTTTGCTTAAGTGACATTCCTGCCGCGGTTGGTGCGACTAAAGCTAAGTGTTTTATTTAAAAAGTTCAATAAATCCTAGAAATGAGTTGCAGCAAGTTTCTTGCGTAATCCACAAAAAAATAACAGTTCTTCCTTTTATGAAGACATACCAAAAGCAATAATTGTTTGGTTGCACTGAGACAGGTGAAATCTCTTAAGTAATGAAACATGGGACACGTTACGCCTGATGGCAAAGTCCTCTAACTTCCAAGTGCTGACACCATTTGACAGCTTTTAGGCGCTCTTCTAATATGGATAGGTCTAAGTAGTACGTATGATATTTGTCGTCGTTGTTCCACCCTGAAATGGATGGGAATGGAGGGCGGTGGAAAATGGTAGAAAAAGATGAAATTGTGAAAATTTCCGTTCTTCGTTCCTTTTCAATGGGCGTTTCTACTGTTGCACAAATAAGTGGACCTCGTGAACCATTAGCACACTCTTATGAGATTAATATTCGAATTGAAACGCAGTTTTCGATTTATATTGTCGCTTACAGATTCATTGACCTCAGAACCGACTCCAGGACCCATGAGACGTCCATTCAGAGAGACAGATCTTTTCTGCTGCAATCATGAATTGGACTCCCGTAGGACATTTCTTACTCTCTGAATCAAGCCACCAGCTAGCTACTCGTGATTCTTTTAGATCCTATTATAACCACGGGCTGAAGCTGGGAACAATTGTCATGGACCAGGCGAGCGCGACCTTTTTTGTTGTCCGGGCAACTTCGGCAAAATTTGGTCTGTATGCGGGCAACATTAAGTTCAATATATAAAATGTAGAATCTATACATGTAATTACATACACTTTTATCTGCGTATTTTCTATACATTGTATATAATAAAAATATACTGATAATAGTGTGAAAAATTTGTAAAAGAAATACAATTCACAGCCTATTCTATGGTGCGCTTATTTTAGCACATTTTTACGACGTGAATTAGTAATGTAACGCGTGTCTCCATAAATAAAAAGCTCATAAGCACTGCACTGAGAAGCAATTTTCTTTTCCTCCCACAAAAACACTTAAAATATAAAAACTTTTCTATCGAACATGAAAACCACGAGACTGCCACACATTCGCCTGGAAACGTACAGTCGTATTAAGAGCCAAACTCTGCAGTTGAAGAGGTGGGGCTCCCAGTTCGAAAATCCCTAAACACTAAAAGCTAAGGATTGTCTCCAACATGTGTTGTGTGACATTGCGGAGATTTTAACTTGGTTGTGATCTTCTGCACAATAAGACCGGCAATGAAAATATCAGAAAGAAGCCGCTGCTGGTACATTCACATCTGCAAGTCGTTAACTATAAAACACCCCCGTAATAATACACGTCGGCAATCGACGGCAAAGGTATTTTAATCCCGGCAAGGGACAGCCACTAACAATAAGGATTTATGATAAGGTCACGTGGGACTATGTAAGTGGTGGTATGTTTTCATTCATAGTTTGCCGGGAAACGGGTGGACTTGCTTCGGTGTTCTATCGCGACGTTGCCAGGGAAAGGATTAAAAGACGTTTTCTTGTTTAAAATGTCTCCGCGGGCAACATGTTTCCCGCGAGCTACAGGTTGGGTGAGCCTGTCATAGACTCTTTAGTCAACGGTATTGGAAAATGTGGTTTGCGGGCCTCACGCAAGGAATGCGCTTCATGCAAGCCAACCAGCTTTTCCTTCTGACGAACTGCATAGCTTAGGGACCTGAAAATTCATTGCACTTATAATCACTTTATGATGTTTGATGTTATGAGCGATGACACGAGATGGCATTGGTTAACCGCGTGTGGTGCAGTCAAATATTACGGTTGGGGGGGCACTGATATGCCATTTGGATAGCGGGGCACAGGTGACCCAAACAGTCTGTTGTGAGTTTGCTGCTGCTTGGTTAGAAGTTAACGACAATTCTCGTTTATTTATTTGGAGATTAATGTTCTGACTCCACTGGATTCCTTGATTCCCTTCAACCTGTCTAGTCTTTATAGTGCTGAAATGTGTAACGCATTAAAATACCACAGAACATTCTCTTATTCACTACACGAAAAGAGAATAAAGCTACTGTAAAAATGGTTTCTTGGAGGTTAATAGCCTCATAATATTTTAGTATTGCTTAGTAATTATTTATTAGGTACGTTTACGATATGCAGACCGTTAGGTTTATGCGGCAGGTATGATTTTTATCGCGAGACATTTATCATTTTAAATATTTGTAAATCCATTGTTTTGTGAAATGAAATTTTTAGGAGCGATGTAATTGTTTAAAATGTTAATAGAATAGTATTGCAGTCAGTAAAAGCTTACAGCTTTAGAAGCGTAGACTGTAAACGTATCTCTTGTTTTCGGGGTGATAAATATTATATTTACTGCTTGCACTATGCTAATTGGAAGACTAGGAAAAACCACTTTACATAGTTCTATTATACTAGCTGGAGGTAATATCGGACCAGTGCAAGCCGCTTACTATTTTGATTGTCCTCACATTCTCGTACTAAGTTCATTAAACCTCATTTTTATTAGTTTCTTGCACTCAGCTGAAGAAATAATTTGGGTGTAATACTTTAAGCAGGTGTCCTGTGAAGTCGACGTCATGAAAACTTTTGCGCCAGAGCTTGTCAGTCTCTTAATAGCGATTTCTAGGTAACTATCTAAAATTATAATGCATGAAGCTATCTGTATCTGACATTGTATTGTCCGTCAGCATTTATATGTGGTTTAATGCTTATTGCGATATATTAGTAGTTACAAGACTTCTCATAATACACTGACACGTCTAGTTCTAATATTGGGTGGATTCCTAGTTAAACATGGGCCCTTCTGGGGATTGGTCTTGTGTTTGAAACACCAGCAGTGCAGAAATTGGTGAGATTTCCTGAAATGCTGAAAAAACCGACCAAGTTGACCGTGGGTTCCGTTGTTCGCATTATTAGCCGTGTTTAACGTCACATGCTAATCGATGCTTCCTCTAATAAGTAGACCTCTTGGAGTGCATTTTGTGTTTCTGGGATTTCATAGGTCGTTCCATTCTTTGTAAGTGTTGTCATCAACCCCTTGTCAGTGATAATCGGGGGGTATCGTCTGCTTCCACTAAAACAATTTTGTGTTCCGAAATACACTCCTACAAATAATTCACAAGTAACAATGTCACCGTACATTGACGAGCTTGTATTACAGGCTTATCGCAAAACGGCCGGTTCATCTGATGCTGATTGCGGCAGAACCCATAAAATGCACAGTTTCGTCAGTTTTACCTGGTTCTGCACTCGCACCAACTTTGCCATAGCAAGCAGCAAGTGAGTATGTCGGAAGGAAATGACGTAACACAGAACGTTTACCAGGATACTTTCGGCCTGTCGCTTAAATGATTTTCAGCAGTTCTACAATGGTGCATGTTCGAACGATTTTCTTACTTGAGAGCTACGTCCACCACAAAATAACCTATTTTATTCAAGGGAAACATGTTAACCTACAGGACGATTCTTAATTACGTGCAACAAATATAAGGATCTCGTAGCCCTAGGATTTTATATGTATATACAGCGTCGAATGATAGAATGATTAATGAATAGTGAACTGTAAAGGATGTGGAAGGAAACGGTCGTGACATATTCAAGGCACTATTCTGATATTTGCATGTGGGACTAAGGAAAATCACTTACCTTATCAGATTGCCCAGATAACAGAGAAATGAACCTCGGTCTCTGGAATAAAACGCAGTTCTGTTCATCACTTTGATGCCACTTCTGGTCAAATTGTTGGAAAAGGCCGTGTGGTACATTAGTTTAATTTTTTCTACGGGTTGCACAATAAACCACAAGTATGCACCTTCGGAATTTTAATTAGAATATTAAGATCCAATGGTTGTGTTGCAATTTATGTAAAGTCTGTTCTTTGCTTTCAAATTGTGGAGTAATTCAGCATTCTGGTAAAACAAATTGCACTTTTAAATATGCTGACTTACTGGGTAATTAAGAATTATACCTGGCGGTGGACAAAGACAATTTAGAACCGCAAATACTGCTTGTGTTTGCCTCTCTTAGCTTACTAGTTTAATTACTACCATATCTCCTAGAGGCAGAAACAACTATACAGCTATGGAATAGGCCTGACTTATAAAAAATGTCATTAACATTGCCACAACAGTTTCTTTTCCCATGTCTTTGAAGTGCCCTTGTTGGGAGGGGTCAAATCTTAAAGCGAAACAGTAAAGTAGCTGGATGTACTCTCTTAAGAATGCTGTTCAATGCCCAAATTCCAGTTCGTCCTGTTCGCCCGAGCAGTTATTTATTTTTAATGTTATGTCCACTTCCGTGTGTGTTAACGTAAAAATTCGTCCTTGGAAGCTGTAGTCTATTTCTAAAAATTTTGTCCAGATATTTTGTATTGAAAGTAGGACGTCCTGTTTATATCCCCCCCCCACCTTCCGATCGTACGTATGTACTTTGGCACATATAGTGCGTTTCGCCTGTGCATCAGTATGAATAAATTACGTTGCATTTTTATACTAACTAATGGCAGTAGAAACATCTTAATTACTTTGAATGTCCCATGAAACCAGTGATTTAGACGTTGTAAACATTTAAAATCCTTTTCTAAATGTCATAAACTTCAGTCTCTGAAATGAGGAAGATAGTTTTGCTAAACCAATAACTGCCATCCCTCTGTTCAATACATCTTCTACAAGATGTCCAAGGTGTTTATGACAGGATCACCCCGAAATTAATCTTTCGGAAGTGATTAATTGTTTGGATTGAGCTGGCTAGTGACAGAGTCGGTGATTGGTCCGTTGAGATTTGAGGGTTTTGCGGTGATCATGTGCATGTTGGTCTTCTGGGATTTAACGCCACGTAGACTTATAGGTACATATCAAGGTTTCGGAGGAACGTACTGTCTCCATCTTTAGGACTGAAGTGAGGTTGTTCATATTGGGTTAGGAGACGGACAAGTTTAGGGGAGATTTGCCAGTCAGGGGCTAGGAATTGGTTGGAGGTGACTTGCCAATCCGAAGCGCCGTAGAGAGAATCAATTGTGGGTTGGGTCGGAAAAGAGGGGCATGAAGGTGGAGGCAGTATGTTCCTCCGACACCTTGGTACCCACCTGCAAGTCTGCACGGCGTTACAACCCAGATGACGAGCATCATCATTTAGACTGGTTTTACTGGTCCCTTAACTGTTCTTTTTGTGTAAAGAGAACATTAAAAGTTTGCAGTTGGGGATTTTTATGCTATGGTATTGATTACCCCATTTACCGGTTTGTTGGAAAGCAGGAAGTCGAAAACCGTGTTTATATTCTTTAATGTCTAGTACCGCTTATTATTTTGAGTCGGAATATTTCTTTGTATGCAGTGGTTAGGCCTCAGGCTGCACGTCCGGACAAGTTCTGGAGCCCACCCAACCTTCTGTCCAATGCCCACTTAAGGGTAAACAGGCAGGACGTAAAGCTTACCGATCACCTCCATGTAGTATCTGTGTTATGAATGGGTGGAGCTCTACGTCCGCTTTCTCATACGTTCGCACGGCGTGGTACAAGTAAAAGGGAAAACTTTGTCTTGCCGAATTAATGTCACATCCTTCATAATATACGAAATAAGAGGAAGTGATAATGTCATATTTCAACTTTCTTCCACGCCATTCACTTTTTAACACATGTCATAATCCACATAATCCGATATTTGTAAGTCATCTGTCGGAATCATTGAATCACAGTTATTTAATTTTGCTTTGCGTTGTATACAGTACTACTGAGAAGCCGAATGCAGGCCTAGTAATACACTAACATATGATTACAAGCACCTTTATTGTTAATAAATAAATAGTGTTTGCCATTAGTATTTTGTTGTTGGCAAGCCCTTTACTAAAGAGATTGAATTTTTCAAAATTAAATTGAAGTCGTAACTTAGGAACGCTGTAGAATGGCAGCATATAATTTCTTCTTAAGTGAACTTGAATTTCATGGTACAGCAACTGTGTTCAGTAGATGCCATCAATACTTGTATTTTATTACTGCCATAAAGTACGCGCAGTGATGATGTTCAAACGGTTCATACCGGCGTCTGTGCTCTCGGTTAAAGCAATTTGTTAGATTTCCGTTGTAAATTATAGTAGTAGACTGCATTATGTTTCATAATGAAGGTAGTTGGTTGTCAAATACCCTTTATCACTCAGTGCACGTTTGCAATTTTTAGTTGCTAGTTTTGAGCAATTATATATGACTTACGGCATGTCATTTGATTGCGTAAAAGTTATATCTGAGCTAGTTCAAACAGAATGAAGCTACTGCTTTCCAGTAATTTTATTTTTGGTTATTTTGGACTTATAGTCACAATAAATTAATTTTATGAGTTGAACATTAAAAATAATTTGTGGTTATAAGAAGTAATAAGCTTAACACACAAAGAATTTTGTGCATGCACATTGGAGTCCGGTGTGTTGCGTATTACAGAACGCACAGTATTTTAATTACGTTCTCATCGCATTTCCTAACGTAGTAGTGCGTAATAAATTTAAGATAATCTGCTTCCAGCTCATTAAAATGTATAAAAATTCAGTTTATATTCCGAACACCACAAAAAATTTGCTGAGAGCTCAGTGCTCTAGTATTTTAAATGGTTCAGGCCGGCCAGGTCACTTGGACTGTAGCTGAAACAAGGCGAACTTCTGTTAAATAAATTCAGTAACACCATGAAATAATAGCCGCTCAACTAACCAAATCATTCCTTGACTCTTATGGGTACCTAGTAACTCCATATGACAGAATCCTTCCTAAGTAACTAATTGTCGCTCAACGAGCCAAGGAGTTCATCAACTTCAATCTAACCCAGAGGTTCATTACGTTTTAACTTAAATCGGAATTTAAAATGATCAAGGTTTCAACAGTCAGGCTATGTCAAAAGACCCAATTACTTGAGGCATTGAAGATATGGCTATGGGCTGTTTGACCGTGGTTCAATTCCGTGCAGAGTCCTGAATTCTGCTTTTCGTTATGTCATCAAATAGGCTGTAGAGAACATCCTGCTTACTCCTCGGCAGGTACTAGGACTTCTTTCACAGGCGATGCACCGCCGCCCGGAGAGTAAACGTGGTCACCCACCCCCGGTCTAGTGCCGAAGTAAGTAAAATTTGTATCCTTCTATTATCCGATAAATTTTAGTGACGTGGTGCCTTGGTATAGGGAAGCTTTGCCTCCTGCGGTTTTCCGTAGTGTCAACTTCGTTGGGGACGGCGAATTAACAGCCGGATTTGTAACTGAGGTCTTCTATAGCATCGGTTATCCATGTATGCAATGCAGTACAACATAATCTGTGTTGGTTGTGTAGTTTGTAACCAGATTTTAAAACAGCCTAAAGATGAGCAACTGCTTCTTGACGTGAGTCCAAACTGTATTTGAATAAAAATTGTGTGTTCTGAAGAAATACTATTAATACCAGTATTTAAAATAATGCATGAAAACATACCTGTAATACCCACGCAACGTTGAAGTTGATAGGCACAGACGGCGCAACCACGGTTCACCGTAGACAAACAACTGTAACCTCAACTTAGGCCAGTGTACATAAAGTTACGTAACTCAGTTTAGATAATACACTAACTCTTGTGCAATTAACGTCCAGTGTGGTATTGCATAAAGTAGGGTTTATCAACCTATGGTACGCGTACCACTGGTGGTATTGAATTGAGCAACTATCAGATTCTCAAGAGGGACTGCTTCATTGAACAACATTAGCCCGTGTACGATTAGAGATGTCTAAAACATCTTAGACCTATACTAAAATTGGTATCAGTTCTTGTTAAAATATTAGGTTTGTCTAAGAACAGTTGACCATTGTATGTTTGTAGAACCATTTCTTGATACATCGTTCTAATGACCATTTCAAAATCGAGCATAACTTTCAGTTGGTCAACACATCCTTCGATTTCATTTCTAGAGACGTGAGACATATCCAGTTTCTTGACTCATGATTTGTAATGCGACAGAACACATCATTTTAGTTCTTTGTTGCAGACATGAGTTCTGTGGCGGATTTAGTGTCAGTGGTGTAACTTTTTGTGTTCTGATACCAAAAACGTCGGTCATATCTCAATACAAATATACAGGACGTTACACCCAGAGTGACAGCAAGCCGCAGCAGCAGCGCCAGCAGCTGTCCGCCGGGAAGTGAGTTAGTCACAAAGCAAACACAGCCTTTACGTACTAATAGGTGGTTTCGGAGTTACGCGGGGTACTGCATAATCCCTTAACTTAGTAGCATATAAAATAATACTGACAGCTTTGTATCTCAGGTTTTGAGGTGTACCCTTTATAACTTAGCATGCCTACTGGGTGTTATATTATGGAAATCATGCGGACGAAATAGCAGCTCATTTTTGGACCCCAGAGCGTAGATTCCTGACGCGAGTTGAATTGCCGCAGTTTTCTGAATTTTGTTGAATGTGCTGCATGTAGAGGCTTTGTGCAAGTAATTCTGCCAAATGTCTAAAGGATTAATTGTACTAAAATTAATTTTTAGTTTTATTAGTCCAAACTGACTAATAGTCCTAAAATTGTTTTAGGAATGGATGCACTTGTAACACGTTTGCAAATTATGTGCATATGAACCACATAATTTTAAATACACACTGAGTCTAATTAAGACTGGTTAGCTTACCAGGGTGTAATTATTATAGTCTGATATTCCCTTAGTTTGTGTTCACGGAACCCTATGGCATCACACATATCTACGAAAGCCTGCACTAAATTATTTCAAAGATCCGCTGTTATAGAAAGGACACAAACGTATATTTTTAAGTAACACACCCTGTGAATTTGAAGCCTTTTTGAGAGGTTGACGGTTTTCATATGAAAACCCAATAAATATTTGCATATTTCTTTGGCCACCTTAGGAAAGTTCTGTGAGCACTTTGTGCCTGCTGAAGTGTTGGTATTGTTGACGTTTATGAGTCTCCCATGTCGAAGTTGTTCTAGTGTTGTTTTAAGACTTTAAATTCATAAACGGCTGTGTTCAGACAAATTTTATATCAGGCATGTGGTAACTGGCTCAACACTAAATTCATCTGAGGAGTATAAAATATAGCCCTGATACTAATTAATGTAAACATAAAATAATATTCTTACTCTGTATCTTTGCTAACACATTAATATAATCACGAAATAATCATTTTCTTGAGCCTGCTTTTTACCAATGTGAGGAGGTCTATTGCAAACGTAAAGAGAGTGTACCTTGGTATCCAGCTTTCAAGTCGTCTTCAAACTATTTTATCGTGCCGGGCTTTCTGCCGCTATATCAAGGAACAGGGGAATAAATTATCCAGCAGAGCTTGGCTTCCCTGCTGACTGCATCCCGCGTGTTATTTGTTGTCTTCCCATAGGGCAATGCGAGAACATAGGAACCAACTGAAAAAAGAAATAAAGAGTGCAGAAGAATGAGCTTGGTCGTTCATAAACTATGGTGAATTTTCAACCTTTTTTGTTTCATATCTGTTCCAAGCCTGTTCATTGTATATCATTAACAACATGAAACTTTTCACCCACTATCTTGATCTATTCCATAATTTCAACTTCAATATAAACACATTTGGAGGAATAGCTATTTCTTTCTGTCTTGCTTGTATGAGAGAAGCTGTGAATCCCTTTCACACATCTGTAGATGTTCTGTTGTATACATTAGGGCGTTAAGTACAATACTCGGTAAAAGTATATGTCACGCATCTTCTGATATCGCTTGAAGCATTTAACTTAACTCTTTAAGCCGTTTCTCAGACATTACTTGTGAATTTTGTGTGCAAAAGGTGATAAAGGTATAACAGTTACACGTTTCAGTGTAGCAAAATTACGACTTATGATTGTGTGATGCCCCCTTTGCAGGGATTCCCATTCTTGGTGATTTCAAGCGACAGCGGAGGAATAATTTACAGTTGTTATTAATTCAGTAGGAAGATTAGTGTTATGCGTTGCACGTTTTATATTTAGATTAAATTAATAGCCTCTTGCATGTGAATTACTTTAAGTTTAATGTTTGTTTCAATGCATGTAGGCCTGCCTAAATGCTAAGGAACAATTTCCTGAACAAGCAAGAATCCAATTTGAAGAGTAGACTTTCCAACACAAATTCAAAAATTCTGGGAGGACAGGTTAATATTTTACCAACTCTCAGCGATGGCTTCACCGCTGGGAAGTCTTTCATTGTATAGCGCTCAGACATCAGTTACAGATAAAGATAGAACGGCACTATTATATCCTGGAGGAAGAGTTACAAGTAAAAGATCCGCACTCTCAAAGGAAAGGAAATATATATATAATATATTATGAGGATTAAATATCAAAACATTTACTTGTCACAATCTGTCGATATACAATGCAAGGTAGTCTGAGAATGAAATGGTGATTTTGCTGACAAAACATTCTTCTAATTTGAATCGAGGTTTTGATAATGGTCTTCTGGCATGTAATGTCTTGCAGTATTTCAGTTTTATACCAGTGTTTCGGAGCAACATGCTGTCTCCATATTCAGGGTTGTCATGGAAATAGGATAGCGATTAAAATGTCTTCTGAGATATTGTATCATTCAGTTTCGTAGAAAGTGGCCAGCTTTTGAAAGGTCTTCCTTCCTGCATCATCAGAGCATCCAAACTACACGGTGCAAAATCCCAAAAGACGGGCATATTCACACAGCCATGAGAACCTGAAATCCCATTAAGGTTGTTGATGGTTTATTAGTGTTTTTGTGAGTTATATAACAGTCAGGCGGAGAATTAGGTCGGGGAGCCCGAATGCTATGTATTAAGAATTTGGCGATCCCCAAGTATGTGAGTAACTGTAAATCTGATCTACACACAGACTCTCACATGCAAAGTTCTCTTACAGACATCGTGTTTGGATTTCTCGTTATTGCATGTCTGGGAGATGTGTCGTTCTGAATAGTAATATGACTATGTTTAGCGTCATCTCAGAATGTCAATTTTAAAAATGCCTGTCTGTTGATTATTCTAAACACAAAGCAAATATAAATGCCCTCCCATGTTTCCACATCTTATTCTCTCCACATCTGAACTATCATTGCTTGTTTTGTTATACCTTACTTTTGCTTCATACCGTCAATATGAAGCTAGCAGCATAGAATAACTTGTTTCTTTCACATATGAATAGAGCTTAGGAGATTATTCTGAATTATGTACGTAAATAGCCACTACTTCCATTCTAGTTGAGATATCACTTTAAAATTATGTGACTCCAGACCATACATAAATGGTCATTAATGAATTTTGCTTTTAACGAAAATTCTTATTCGAAAAGAGAGGACTGGGAAATAGAATACTGGCCAATGAATATCAGGAAAGTAAAGGGTGAATTATGTACCCAAGGAGACGAACACGCACGAGACTTGGATGTAAAGTAAAAGCTGCCGCCAGCGGTGGTTATGGGAAGTATACTCGTTTGACCACAAAAAATGTCATTGTAGCAGGTGTTCAACCTTCAGCAATACGACGGAATGTACTGGAAATTTGTATCTTTTTTAAGTTTTATCATATTCAAGGGAGTTCATTCTTAAACTTTTTCTAAACTAAAGGTCTGTTTCCATTATGCATCGTGGGTCAGGGTTCGTAACGTACTGAAGACTCAAATGTGGTTAGTGCGTTTAGACTAATAACCTTTGGTGTGACGATTATTCAGCAGTACCTGAACACACACTTCGGTTCTTTGAAAACTCCTATGTATTAACGAAAGATTACGTCAGATATCCTTAGAGGGATATAGTTTTAGACTACTCAAATCACTTGATATTGAATGTCGTATTCAGGTTCCATAAACCAGTAATGACAGGATGTGCATGAAATAATCGCATGAAGAGTTGGTCATGTCCGTCTGTCCGCATGATTCAAATGGATAAATGCTGGACGGATATGGATGAAATTTGGTAAGGACTTATGCCACTGGGGACTGACCTAAAATCGTGCATTTTATCCCACATGCACGAGTTCCGTACTACCTCAGCAATAAAGCGCCAAGTGACGTAAACCGGAGCTTGCATTTCGCAGGAACTGGGTTATTATTATTCCTATTTATTTATTGTTTATTTAACAACGCTATCAGTATCTCAGCTCATATGTCGTCAATAAAAGGATAATGACTAATTAGAAGCGATATGGAGGGAAGCGATGGTGGCCTAATATAATGCATGGTGTAATGTCCTGGCTATTTGGACAGACTGAGGAAAGCAAAGAAAATATTAGGATAGCCGATCTCCGGACCGATATTACAAATCGGGACCTCATGAGTAACAACGCAGAGTTGCCAACCACTTAGCCGCGACGTTCCATTTTATGTTTATGAATGCTGTCAGACGTTTCCTATTACGTTGTATGCTTTTATATTACTCTTACGTCGTGTACAACCACGTTTACTTGGTTACACACTCGTGTGTGTATATATATATATATATATATATATAAGCCTGAGTATGAAGAAAGAGAGAAATTTCAACGCAATTAGCGGACACGAATCTGCAACAGTTCTTCGGCTGAAAGCCGCTTTGAGGAGGTGTAGTGTAGAATATGGCAACGAGTGCATGTTTAGTTCAGTTATATTACTCATCACTTTCATGCACTTACATTGATATTTATTACTTTTATAAGTAATTTGCACGCATTTTGTGTTTCATTATTCGTATGTTATACGAATTGTCTTCTCGATTCCTATACCGCCACATCCATTTGATGTTGTGTGCTTTTCTTGCACATAGTACGTAACATGTAGCATAATTGGCAGAGAGTGCATGTGTGTCTGCCCGACTCTGCTGGACAGATTTATGTGAAGTTTGGTGTTATGGAGTCTTCACAGAACACATAATATGAAGCTCAACTTCGTGTTTTGCTTTGAAAGAGATTTGTAGTCTGTCCCTTCTGCAAGAAGTCGATGCCGAGGTCACTGAAGTACGGAAGATACGTGTACTCCAGGTTGGAGTTCCACTCTTTGTTATAAAATGTTTTATCATGATGCCTCAGCTAGGTCTACATTCCAAAGGAGTCCGATTAAAATTAAGCTATTTATAACATACGTTTTACCAGCAGAATTACCTCAAATTACACTTGACTATTACGGTATCTACAAATTTACGAATGTGTTTAATTTTTTAGAAAGGCCAGTTCAGATGTAGCCTGAGGCAAAAGTGCAAGGACTACGTTTAACTAATAATTTTATAATTTAAGCCCCAACCATATCGTTGTCTATTATATATTTGACTCAGTATTTTTTTCCGTTAACCATATAATATTTCTTCCTGAGTGGATTATTTAAAATCTGTCACAGTTGGTTTGTTTATTCACTGTTTTTGCCAAATAGGATTTTCATTCAGACAAAACCGCACAAAAGAGTTTCTGCGTTAGACCTCTAATGGGTACCATTTGAAGTAGCTGTTTACTACTGTCATTTATGAGGTCGTTTCGTAAAGTACTTCGACTTACAACTGCCTGCACTATGGCCGCCATAAAACCTCCCCACTGCCCCCACCAACACCTCGGTCCACCCTACCCCGTCTCAACTGTCATCGAATGAAAAGCACCAATAAAATACTTATGTATCCCTCTTGATAAATATTTGAATTCACATTTTAACTGTCTGTCTCATGTATCTTTCAGATATTTCTTTTGGTTGAAGATTTTCTTTCTCGGTTTCTTGTATTGCCTCGACACGTGCTGCAGTATTGTGGAGGGAGAGTTTGTTTTTATGAAGATGGAATGAGAAAGGACACACGCGGAGAAAGACGTGTGAGATCCCTAAATAATGTGAAATGATGGGTCATATATGTTAACATAACAACGTATATAAAGATTATTGAAACTGCATTTTTATGGCCATTATATTGCAGTAATTACGGTTATATGGTACTTACACTTTGGTTTATAGTATGTAAAGGGTCTGTTATGAAATAGCCCATGTGATGCTAGTCGGATTACATTTGACGTCTTAAACAGCACCATTTCGATTAAACAACCAGAAGAATTTTTATGAATGATTCTACATCAGTTGGTGGTGTTTATTCCGAAAGGCGGGGCAGTTTTTAAGTAGATGAGTGACTGTTAACTTCTCAAGAATTTATGCACGTGTGCACGGAACGCCATTGCGTTAAAGGTGTTGCCAATTTTTTAAAAAAATAGTTGGCTGAACATGGTATGTCAGGCATAATGAAATGTGACAGAATTGGAAGAGTGGGGTTTAGAATTTATGTAATAAAATTAAATTTTAAACAGGGTTTAAATAAGCAGGATGCATAAATTAATAAATATAAAGCGCCAATATGTAATTTCCAGATGTAATGGAGATATCTTTTCGGGATTTGTGAGGCCAGGGGATGGCTTATCCATGTTTGTAATGATACATCACAGATGTTTAGACATTTGGCACTAGTATTCGCATGTTCCACAATCAACAAATGTTACTGATCCTCGAGAGAAATCGACATCGATCTGGAATAACTACTACTACTGTAAACAGGTTATTGTTTATTCATGTTAGCATAATCGGTGTTTGTTTTTGTTTACAAAGGAACGACAGGCTTTAAAGTTTGATCTTATACAAATTGTCCCGCAACATCATTCTTGGTGCCTCTGAACCTCTGTTACAGATAGGAAACGGTATATTTTTAAACAGGTTCGTAGTTTTTGCAATGGAAATCATCCATAGTGAACTTTTTCAAACATTTACCAAATTACTGAATGCAGAGTTTCTCGGTAAATAAAATCATTGTGGGTTTAGAAGACACTGTTTGAGCAAGTCCCAGAGACAGACTTTGAGGCTACTCATGTACGTAGAAAGAGATTGTTAGCTGTGGTTGATGTAGGGAACGACAGAGGATAGTTTGTTCTTCACTATCCGTAAAAATTTAGAGGGAGCAGTACGGAGGGTTTATCGATTTATAGTACATTTTCTTGAAGGGAAGTAAAGAGATCACAATGACGCTCAGTAACTACAGGCATATGAACAAATGAAGTCATCGCGTGGTCTGTCGTTTTCGTGTTATGACATGACGGTATAGAATTACCCTTCTCAACCTCTCAACAGCAAAATGAACTCAGAATTAAGTTTCTGAAGAAGTGGTCGTACGCCCCTTGGAATGCTAAGTTTACAATGATGAAGTCTGACTAAGTTTCACTAACTTCAGTAGTTGGTTCGGATTTATTTTCATATGAATGGTACTGTACAAACTAAAGGAACTGAAGTCATATCAAGGAATGAGTGGGTATCTGAGAGTCCGAAGAAGTCATTAGTTTTGTCGATTGTTTATTATTCTCTGTGACACACTTCTCATCCTGTATGGAATATTTTCTTAAGCGTCGACAGTGTGCAGAGACGCTAATTAAACATGAATGCAACTGCAACGTGAAAATATAATGAGGGAGGAATAAATTAAATATATCAAGTGGCGTAACTGTAACACAGGGGTGTTAATACATTAGATATTGGTATGTAATGTTGTTAATTTACGTAATATTATTGATTGAAGAAGTGACTCCATTTTGTAGGGCGAGGAACACTTCATTTATAATTCGTTTTTTCGCCTGCTATTTTAAAAGTTCTTCGAGCCACACATTTCAAATTCTGGATGACCTCTGAGCAACAGAGGAGGCGCTCGGCTCCAGAACACAATTAGTTTCCCGTTTTATACAAATGCTCGCATACTTCTTGTCACAAGTAATAGGCCCTAAAAGTACTTTTTGAGATTTTCACGGCAATTTTAATATAATTATATGGTGGTCTTCTGGGTTGTTGATCCGTGTAAAACGTATTTTGGTCCAGCACAATTCA
>NW_019059942.1:207291-229941 GCF_000696155.1 Zootermopsis nevadensis
GACGCGCTTATTTCTGTTGCGCAATTTGGTTCATTCACACCTTTCTCAACTATAATTTAAATTATGGTTGAGTTACAGGATATTATGAGGATTCTCAAGGTCTTATTAGTGTGCTCGAAATCTGGATTAAATCTTGAGATAGTCGTGTCTCTGCCTCTCTATTCCTGATAGACTTCCAAATTCATTCTACGCGTTGTCTTTAGTGTGGTTTGAATAGATATATTATGTGGTGTATATAATTTATAATCTTACAGTATTCAGAATCCAAACAAAATCTCGGCTTGCAATGAACCCATCCTGTAAAGCGAGCTACAGTTCGTATCTTGATTGTGAGCTTAATAGTAATAATTTTGCTTTCCTGGCGGCTGTCTCATGTTGTGTCATGGTTCCCTGTACAACAACAAATTTTAAAGTTAATTTACACATCTCGGATTTAATGAATTTTATGCTATGGGTTTGTATTCAATTTCGCAGCTTACAGCCTAACATTGAATATTCAATAGATGGCTTTAAGTGAAGCAATCATCCAGAATTTTTACACGAAGGTCGTTTGAAAGAATGGCTATCAATGCATGAAGCAAGATAATCCGTTACAAGCGTGTGTAGATTTTTCATTCATTCGAATTGCGAACAACACGAAGCATGAAACGTGTTCCACATTCATCCAAGATACTCCGTCGTCTGACACGTAATGCCAAATGAGTGAGATACTGACTTCCAGAATGACTCTGTGGCCTCATGTCAAGATAAGCAACGAAACCAGTTCATTGGTTTATCCGTCATTACTGTCTCGCCATTCACGTATATTTTAATCTGTTTCTTGTACATCTACACGCACATACATACGTATATACGCATGCACGCACAGACAAAGAAGTACACGTGTATATTCATTTCCGTCGTTTCAAGAGAACTCGAAAGGAAATGCTTCTCATAAACAACGTTTTACAGAGGGCTACTTTGTTGCATAAGCGCCAAGTTTTTGACTTTAACCACTCGTTTCAACAAGAAATTTGCTTGTAGAGAAATTACTGTTTGTGTGCATTCTCCACAACCTTAATCTATTGAAACAATTGGCAGCTTATACGTTATAATCAGAGTATGGTCAAACATTCTCGGACTATTTCTAGTAGGGAGCATCTACGAAAATCAAGATGGTATGATATGATCTGGAGCCCGACCGCTACGAGCGTAGAATGAGCGCAACTGCAAACACATTTTTCTAAGAGAAAAAATAATGGTCCGGGAAACTTCGGAATGTTCTTCACAACTTTTAATATTTGTATAATCAGTTTAAAAACCAAGGAAAGCATTTGCCCTGAATGAGATACATCAGTGGTGAATGAAATAATAAACCCAACATTTCGGCGTGTAAACATTTTGGAAAGCGATCCCTGTAAGATCGAGACGTAGGCCTATATGGCACGATAGCATCACAACAGTAAATTTATGTGAAATGGATTGAACAGCTCCTGATAACGCCTTTTGACAGGTACTCATGTTGTCAGTATTGAACCTCTGACAGTAGTTTGGATTATTTAACGCGCGCACTTCCGAATAAGTAGACTGCTCGTCAAAAGTGTTACATGGCTTGCGCCTGATTCATGACATGTGTTCTATTTTTTGCCACATAGTTTGAACATATGAGTTCTGTTTGTTGACAGCATTCTCAGTTTATAGGATAAGTTGACAATCAGAGAAAACTCGGTGTAAAAAGATGTGAAGAAGGAACGCACTTCCTTCTTCACATCTTTTGAAATGTCATGTTCCTTCCACCTGAACTGCCTTTCTTGGTACGGAAAGCCCAGGGAGTTTGCCATTTGGCTGGGTAGCTGGTCCAAAACGTAGTGTGTAGGGAGGGATATGGGGTGAAGAGCCACGCGTTTCTCAGAGGCAGGACAGAGCTTTTGGCACAGCCCAAGTGTGTTTCGGGTAAGGTTTTTAGGCCCCAGTCAGTTGCTACTGTGGCGCTGATGGTTGCCGGGATGTGCAGCCAGGATCAATAAACCGCTTGCTCTGCTCTCCCCTTCGTCGCTTGGAATCGGGGCTGTTTCCAGATGAGCTACCAAAGGGAAGGATTTCAGGGGAGTGGAAATGAAACAACAGCTCACGGATGAGAACGCTGGATTCCAGGCACAGAGAAAAGGTTCTTAAAGTGAAGGCCGTCTCTTCGCAAAGAATAAGGTCTTGAACAGACGAGAAAAATATGGAAGAAAAGTTGCATGTTCCGAAAACTAAAAAGGACAAATTTTCGTGATATGATTCACAATGTTAAAAATAATATTTATATTGTTTTAACGAAACCCTTCGTAACGTACATTATACGAACCTCAATAAATCAAATTCAGTTCTAATATAAACCTTCCCCAACATCCGAGATGACCTTGATTACCGACGGTCGTGAGGGATGCTCATGAGTTTCGCGTATGACACACATCGGTGAGTACAAGTTCGAATCTTTTCCGTCTTTACTAAGGTCTTTTCCAGTTCATTGTCCATAATCACTCGTATCATTACAATTTCTTCATTTGATACAAAGTCATTAATTGACTTATGAACCGAGTGATTTATAATCCTTAGTAATCTCAATGTAACAAACTCAACATTACATGACTACAGATTTTAATGTATCTCTTGAAAGAAATTGCCTGGGTTTCAGAGTTTATAATATAAAATAAGCAAACAAACAAACAAACAAACTATTAACACTATAAATGGCAACAGGGATTTATTCATATAATCAAAATGGTTTAAAAAACAAATCATTAACAATTTTTAAACCATTTTGATTATATGAATAAATCCCTGTTGCCATTTATAGTGTTAATAGTTTGTTTGTTTGCTTATTTTATATTCTAATACACTACACGGTATGCAAAGTTTTAAGATTTCAGAGTTTATGTCTTCCTTCGAATTATGAAGTTGTCCTCTTCATAATTCTTCTCTTGCACCTGCTAGTATTTGCAGTGAATGTCTGAAATTCTACTTCTCCTGTCAGCACGTCTAATTTATTACTTGTTTATTGGACTGAATTTCGCGTAGTAAATACTGCCTTTATATTATAGTTGATTTTAAATTTTGGTGTTGTCTGTACTATGCATGCGTTTTATTTTATGGTTCCAACAGTACTGTAGGAGGCGTAACGATGCTGGAACCTCATTTCAGTATTATCGGATGCCATTCTTCACATAGGGTCGGTTGCAGGGGGCGGGATGCTGTCCAAAGCAGAAGATGCGGAAGGGGTGAAGGAAGGGTTAGCTGGGTGAAGGAATAATGTATTATAATGGGATGCATAGAGAGGGCTGGTATCTAGATTCTCATTGGATAGCATCTGGGCCCAACGAGTGGTCTCTCTTATGTTTGGAACCTGTCTCATTTCGGAATAGAGTTATGGGATGCTTTGTTCAACGCAGTATGGATGTCACCAATAATTAATTTCGAGGGTAGTAATCATTTTGACCAGTCTACCCTGTGCCTCAGTGATGTGCGCATAATGAGCGATACGAAATCTACTCTTTTAATGGCTGAAATAGTTTATTCAGCAGTCAAGCTTCAACACTAGCCCAACCGCCAGACTCCAATCTCACAAAACTCCGCTGAACCCCACTGTAGGCGCCATAATAGTCTCTTTTGAATTTCCTGCTACCATAGTCGCCGTAGTCAGAACTCATTTTGTTTTTCCTCATTGCACAAACGATTCACGCTTCAAGGTGAAGGATATTGGCTATTTGTGGATATCATAATGCTTTTTATGACAAAATATAATATTTTGTTCCAATTTAAACCTAGGTCTGCCAAATCGTTTTCTATCATTTTTTTAAAATTAAATCTCTGATCTTCCCTGTACGTACTACATGCCCAACCCATATTATCTTTTTAATTTTCGGTGCTGATTACGAACCATGCATCTCCCATTGTGTGATGTTCTCTGTTCCTTTACGTCTCTCTTTATATCAGCTGGAACGACATCGACTTTGTTTTAAGACTGTGAAGTATGTGATTCATATGTAACAGTGTTTCATTCCTGACCCTAGTAATTTATTATAACAATAGCTCTCACACGAGTTATATTAATTTCAGCTTTTCATTATATTATTTTCTTATTTTTACATAGGCATAATCCATACGTCTTCATGCAGAATTGTGCTTCTTGGTGTTTTATCTAAACACGAATTTTCTTTCCCCTCAGAGCAAGTTTACCGATCTCGTAGAAGTATTGGAATTCGTTGGTTTCCGGTATTCTTGTATCTCCTTCTTCTCGAGGTTTTTGTCCGCCATTTCTGTATTATTCGTTTTGCTTAACTTAAAACAATTCAGCTTGTCTTTCTTCTTGTTTTAGTATTTTTATGAATTTTTAAATCTGCATCCAGCGAGACAGCTTAGAAATTTTGCTTAATGTTTTTTAAAATGCGCGAGTAATTCATAATTCGTTAATGGAAATAAGTGAATTTTTGTTTCACTGCAATTAATTTTCTTCGTGTGAAGAAAATTTGTGGAATGTGTGCACGTACGTTTATGTACATATTACATTCCACTACTATTACATATTTTATAACATCTGAGGAATGTAACAAGCCGTTCCTGGAAATACTCTCACCCATATAGATCTGCTTGTGAAATGGTTTCAATATGGGAACAGCCGGCCTTCAGAGCAACGTGGCCTCAGACTAGGGTGAGTGACTGCGTGGATGGCTCTTCTATTACAAGTGCTTTCCATGGCTGCCAGATCTACGGAGCTCTTCCTATTACCGAAATGAAATGTATTTATTCCTCGTAGTGATGCTACGATACCTTATGTGGATTGCTTTCTTCCTCACCGCGGTATGGTATGTTAGTTGTACGTAGTAGTCAGTTGGTGGTTTGTGTCAAATCCTCTGGGTATCCATCCACCGAACCCACTCTGTTGACTCGAATTTGTACCTTTAATTTGGATGTATTTTCTTTTTTCTTCCTGATGCCTTTTTTTTTCAAGACATGGTGTCCAGAAAGTATTTTGACCCTGAGGAAATAGCTTTTATACAGAATTTCAACGGTTAATCGAATTTTAGGCGCACCAGAGGCTGTAAAAGTTACTTCGAAAATGCTCGTTTGTATTTCGCTCCTTCTGTAAATCTTTCCAGCGTTTTAACAGTTCAGTGGATTGAGAACTACCGTTACTATTTAAGGTTAAGCCGTCTTCAATCCCACTGGTTTACTTTGGTAGTTGAGAGGCATGAGGGCGTTCCTAGTTCCCTTAAAGAGGCTCAAAATTATGGATTTGTATTTTTATACTGAACCACACTGTGGGGTTCAGTATTTTAAGATCAACATTATTGTGTTAATAACATAAAAATAGTTCAGCAATAATGACATGTAACTAAGAAACATACGAAATTGAAATGTCGGTAATTTTGATCAAATTAGTGTTCGGAAGGTGGTAAAATGTTATCAAATCAACGAAACGCCAACCAGCAGCGCCATTACGAGACTAAATTCATGTGTACTTGTGTTTCCTACAAGTTTCTGTTTGAATTTTTGAAGTCACATATGATGGACTGAACGCATTTCTATATTTACCAAATTAAAAGAAACATTGTGAGCTTTTCTGACAACGGCAGGCCTGCTTTCTCTTCATGACGCCGTGAGGTCGAAACACACGTAAACAACCTTGGAAAGTGTATTTCGTATTCGAACACTCACAATATTGTCGTGTTATCTACGCAACGTTCAAACCGACAAACCAAATTTTATCCAAATCCGTCCAGTGATTTTTGTGTTGAATCGACTGGACTGACCACGCCATAATTCTTTCTCGCTGTGCACATCTTGCAAATAACGCATAATTATGTTCGCGAAAGCGCAAACTATAAGTGCTGCAATACGTCGGTTATCTGAAAGTTAGTGTCAAGTTCAAATAAAAGTTATGAAAACGTTACGATTGGTCGGATTTTTGACATGCTCGGGAGTGGCCTCCTCTAAGCAGTTCGTGTAATTATCATATCCGTCCCTCGTTTATTAGTCGGCAGTCCATCGTGGTCGTTTAGGTGGACAGCCTGTCAATCCTACTGCGCAAGTCTCATCAATATCTCTCCATTTGTTATATTCGCATCTGCTACGAGAATTTGTCGACGATAATGACTTTGGTAGGACCTCTAGTCATGAACAGTAATTTTTTAATGATGATATTTTAATTAAACGTTAGGTCTAATATATACCGTGTATTATTCTTGATACCGCCCACTTGCTCACTGCTCGCGCGTTTGTTTGTCCCAGAT
The DNA here is from genome assembly GCF_000696155.1 of Zootermopsis nevadensis. Next base: position 213,546 of record NW_019059942.1, read on the forward strand.
CGTAAATCAAAGGATGTTCCGCTTCGACGAGCAACCACAACCCGTAGTAGCAACTCGTGTGACAATTTATGAGGGCTGTAATGTTCCTCTCCCCTTTCTGTTTTTGTGCTGAGTTCTCTGTGTGCAGATATTCTTCCCTTCCATTCAACTCTGCCCTACTAACGTCACTTAACACAAGAACTGTATCGTCTTTTAATGAAACCTGACTTGTTCATGAAGGTAATTTTTATTCCATGTCTAATTTTTTTATATATATATATATATATGCTGTTTAAACGCTTTTCAAGATTACTTTGTTTCTTGTAAGCGCTGTAATAGGAGATGATACCATGAAACCATAAATAAACTCCCGAGTCACGTGGTTCAATTCTATTTCAGAAAATTTAACTCGTAAAAAACACTTCAATATTTATTTAAATTGCCTTCATGTCCACGAGAAAGGTGTTATTTTTATCACCATCCTTAATAGGAAATTTTCCTACAGTCATTGTGATCATGTTTATCATTGCCAGTTAGCGCCATTTATGCACCACTTTCTGATTCTGAACTGATTAAAATAGTCATGTCACATGTTGTCACAGCGTTTTGCATATGGATACGTTGTATTGGCCAATGTCTTCTAGATAGGGTGGCAGGAATTCAGCTTTCTTCATGCAACGTTCTCGAAATCCATAAATTACTTTGTCAGAGGGGTGGGGTAGTTCAGTCAGTGCAGTGACAAGGCTGTGGTCTGAAAGCCCTGGGTTCCATTACCGGTAAGTCATGGTGTTTTCTTTGTCAAAAAGTTCAGACCGGTTCTGGGACCCACCCAGCCTTCTATTCAATGGTACCGGGGTTCCTTCCACGGGGGTAAAGCGACTGGTGAGTGAAGCTAGCCATTCACCTCCATCTCGTGCCTAGGTTTAAAACATGTGAAGGTATAGGCTTACCACCACTCTGTGACAGCCTGTTTTGAGTTCAATTCCCGACAGGCTACCTGAGATGGATACGAACTGGACTTTAGATTGTAAATCCGGTTGTATGCTATGCGAGTTGGCGATTGTGACGTGTTGTTGACAATGTTTTCTTTTTGAGGTCCGGTTTTCTCGCATCGGCAAGTATCAAGGGGACTCGGCTTCTGGCATGGTCTGGTGCAGACGTGTAGCTCGTGTGTTATAAAGATGATAAAGTTTAGACGTTGTAAGATGGTTGCATCATTCCACACGCATTCCTATCACACGTATATACCTTGAGTAATAGATCTCGTGCGTCTACCACAACAACAAACCTCCTATAACAAACTGTGCCGAACCCACCTCAGCTAGTCGGGTTACAAGTGCAATAGAGGTGGGCGGTTACAACTCTTTTAGAAGTTTTGATGTAGTGGTACTCACTTAAGTTTAGTTAAATTCCAGGAACAACTTTTACCTTTCGCTTTAATGCAGTGCTGTAGGGGTGTATACAGAGTGAGTCTAAAGTATGTTTACAAACTTCGTGTGCGTGTTCCAGGATCAAAAATTAAAAAAAATGTTTATATGAACATGGGGTCGCAAATGTTTCATTTTCGAAATAATAGCCAAAAATAAGTTTAGCCTATGCCTTTATTGCCAAGAATAAGGACAGGAATGTTTCTTTGTAACAGATGCTCAAAGGTTGTTCCTCCATTCTCCACACATGCACGAGCACGACGTAAACAAGACTGACGGATTCGTTCGTATACACCAGGGTGTCCTCGAATCATCTGGCATGCATTCTGCACACGTTCCCATAGGCCGTCTTTATTGTGTATGGGTTATATTCTTTAGTTTTCACAGCAACATCTCATCACTTGAAATTTTTCGCCCAAAAGGACTTTTGAAATGTAAAAGGTTCTTTATTCTTCTCTTTAAAATTACGAAACTGGAAGTTACAGAAATTTGCTGATCACAGGCACGATATTCGGGACAGTGCCGAAATCTGCACGTTTTTGTGGAACTCGCGGACAGCATGGAAACATCATGGCCGAATGTCGTATGCAAATCACATTTTCCACGGGTCTGAAGTTTGTGCCAAGACCGTAGCAGAATGCTGTCTCTGCAGTTCCTACGCCTGTTTAGAGAGTGACGTGCGTTGCATGGTGAAGAACGAATTTGAGTAAACAGCACACAACTGATAAGAAAACTTTTGATTTTGAAATTTTACCGTGAAGTATAAATGTTTAATTAAGACTTGAAGTTTGCATGGTCCTTAATAATATCTTATCGGGCGACCAACCGCATAAAAGGACCAACTTTTTGGAGGCTACCTCTCTGTTCATCATTAAGAAAAGCGATGTTTGAATTTAAATAAAATAAATTGACAAATTTTACATCCCATTTCCAAAAGTAATACTGACACATTCCATATTGCTACTTGAAAATATACTTACTAAGGGCTCTGTCCTTCCTTGCTTTCTGTCACCTAACCATGGACTTATTGTGGGGGGGGGGCGATGCTTCGCTTCCTTATTTCCTTTAACTTCTCGTGTTTCCCTGACGTGCATTCTTTAGTTTTCCTCCTTTATTCCATTTCCATCCCATCATTTTAAGGATTTCTGGACGAGTAGTTAGGAAAGCAAAGAGATTATAAATTTGGTGAGTAGTTGATGCGTTTCGACTATTGGCTTATTAGGCATTGGTCATCTGTAGAGATCCGAGCAATTTAAGTTGTACCACTTCAGAACCCGTCGCTTGGTAAACCTGTTTTTTTGTTTTTCTGGCCTCAGGTGTTTCTTTCCATTACCCGTGCAGTTATTGTTAACACGGTTCTCTGATGCCTGAAAAGACAGCAGTTTCTCTGTCATGGATGTAAGTAGATATATCTGTATCGTGGTCTATCTGCAGTCCGTGCTGAGCTCTGGCTGAAACATCACAGTCTACAGAATATCTGATAAACACCTTGAAAAAGATGCTGCATCGCGTTAAACAAAATGAATTGTTTTAGGAGCGGGTTCTTTTTTCGTGAAAAATGTTTAGTGTTTTCTGAGTCAGAAATGTTTAAAAAGACTCGGGCTATGGCTGTAGAGGTATCAGTTTTATCTTGACTTTTATGACAGGAATTATGTAGGTCTACGTTTTTATGTTCGCAATCATCTACCGACAGAATTAGTAGCCGTACCACCATTGTTGGTATAGCCATCTACCGGCTGAAGCTATTCTATTGTACAAAGAGATAAATGTGATACGTGTATTTTAAGCCCAAATATATTCTGGTCAATTGAAGCACTACTGATGGGAACCAATCATAAATATTTAGCAGTAGAATAATTATGAATGGATATTTTTTATCATATCAGAATCTGGATTTCGGACTAGCTTAAGTACAAAATAGCTGTTTCTGCTAATTCAGTAATATCCCACAATGTATAGTCCTTAAAGTACCGTTATAATTTATTTGCACCTGTTACGGTCGAAAAAGTACTTTGTTTCTGGGGGAATAAGCAATACTGTACCTCAATTATTACATACGAATTAAAGTGTGAGTAAACTTCGTATTAAAGTGGAATCGAGACTACCATCACAGATAGCATACGCAGGGCTTCGTTAAACTGTAGAAATAACAACTGTACATTATTACACAATCGTCATTCTTAAGCCATCGATTTTTTTACGAGTTTTACATAGGAATTATTGCAGTTACATTGTTATAGAGGTTTTCCCCCGTCATTTTCGTTCTTCATGTAGCCTTCTGCACAGTTACGTTCTAATTTCAACAAATTACAGCTTTCAATTTGTTATGCACTCAGTATTACTCGTTTCTCATATAATTTTCCTTTCGATAGTTTGGGGGGGGGGGGATTGGTACGCAATTGCTGTAGCAAAATGGAGACCTTGGTGAGTATATATACATACAATCATGCAAACGTTCTTCCTCTGCTGCTAGGCTTTGGTGAAAATTTTATGGCTTGTCGTAAAATTCTATAAATGCACCTGTAAGATGCTCGTAAAAGCAATCTCTCGCTCTCGCTCTCTCCCTTTACCCCCTCTGACTCCATAGTGTTATTCCCTTATTATATTGTACTTAACTGCAAAGAGTACAGTAAAGTTAATGACTGAGAACTCAACAAGGATGTTTTGAGTCTCATGTTTGCAGGTAATGTAATTATGCCTTCGCATTGTTATGCCACCCAGTATATCATCATTCAACTTATGTGTTTTTTATTTTATTATTTATTTATTATAAATTATTTTGTGTGGACCTTGAGAAACTGGTAATATAGCTCGGCCAGCAAATAGATTCCCCGCTATTCGTTTCTTTGTGAATATGCCACTTATACTCCACATTTTAACCGCTGCTTCAGACGTAATTTAATTGCTGTCACTTGTGATTCTGCTTAATAAATGTAGAAATTATAAAACACTTAAACTGTCATTGTGGATTCACCTTTCCTTTAGATCAGTATTTTTGAAACAATCTTCGGGCACTTTCTAAAATATTTTTTAAATTTTTTATTTGAAACTCAAAGCTGCTTTTCTTTACCAGTATCAGTTGTTTTCTTGTATCTCCGCTGTGTTTATGATGAAGTAGTCGGATACAAATAAATCTTGTTCACCGTATAAACTTTATTGTCAAGTATTCAGCATCCATGCAGAAGGTATTACACGTGAGATGTTCTTATATGTCCTTTATTCCCAGGAGTAAAAGCGTGTAGACATTGGAGCACGCCGTGCTTGGCTGAATCAATTGTCAGAATTCTGTTATTGAGAAAATTATCATCGTTATTTCGTAACACGGGCCTACAGAACCATTTGCGGAATACGAATTTACGCTGTCTCATCTAGCACAGAAATTATTATGTAGACCTAATAACTAACTAATTTGCGAGCATTATGTTTATCTTTTTGTAAACCTCAGAAAAAAATATTTCATTAAATTTTCTGTGTGTATTTTGTACACGGTGCACGCGGTTTGATTAAGTGAGAACAAAATATATAAATAATTTATTCATGATAAACCTTTATATTCTGTTGTCTAGGTGCATGAGACATGGAACTTTGCCTATGAAACATCCTTGATGCAAAATCAGAAGTATTAAAATATGCACAACTGTGAACTTTCTTCAGTTGAACGGAGAGATATAAACATTACAATAAGTACGTACATCGGGTGAGGGGATGGGAGTTCTTCATATATAATGCGGTTGGAGCTTGAATCTGATCGCTCCATCAAATTCCGAGGTCTAAAAATCGTGTTCGTTACCCCTCGTGACCAAAACTCTTTCGTGCCTAGGTGTTTAAGTGCAACAAATTTTCCCTTATGTTTGTAAGGATTCGCAGGAAAATACCATATTCGTAAACGCAAAGTGGGCCTATTATCTCTGGATTTGGAAGGAAATCTCCGGTATTTTTATAAATTATCGAAGTGTTTAATCTGACTTTGTTTTTGTAATTCAGTTCACCTTATCATGAGCCTTCATAAGAGATAGGCCCATTATTATGCCAAATGTTCTATTTCACGTTTTAGACTAAGTAATATGTGCAGGTACACTACATAAGCATATATTCTTGTTAACGCCCAAAATTAAATGACTCCCCCTGCAGTCATTGTCCACCATAACGAAATATATGTGTATAAGCGCATCCGTGCGCCATACACACCACAGCCGTATCGCCACTGAAATGATCATACGGATCTGTGTGTGTGTTTGTACATATACACACTACTGCACTTGCTCCAAAATGGTATATCATATTGCCCCTTTGGGGTCTTCCACAAACCATACATAGTGGAGATAACCATGACAACTAGAAATGTTGTTTATATTGCATATATGTGCTTTCAGTTATAGGGCACATGCGCATGTTTGGGGAGCGCGATGCGCTATATACTCGTAGAGTAAAGCAGTTTTAACCCTTTAGGGAAATAACGAAGTAAAGTAATATAGGCTCAATACGCTTTAACACTGGGCACTGTAGTACTGCCCTGAGTGGAACAATGGTACATAGATTATGTGAAAGTATTATTGTGTATACAATTTATTGGCATAAACAGACTAATCATATTACAAGTACTACTTTGTCACTAATTTTCATCATCTTTTATCATTCCTTTGTGAGCTGTGTATCTTGCACTGTGTAGTAGATATTATCTTCAAAGTACATTCGTTTCTGTAACAACTATATTCTGAGTGCTCAGACCAGACAAGTCTAATTTCCTTTATCAGACCCGTGTAACTAAAAGCTTTAATCGCAACCTCATTTCAGAGCTTCTCTGAAATACATTTTAAAGTGTCGCACAAATTTGTGTCGTTCAAATTTTATGACCATGACATCTAGATTGTCGCATGTTGTCGAGAACATCAGAATAATTTTTTTTATTATTTGTAAGTGAAAACAACATTCTTTATATAAATTGGTTTCCGCAGAAAGTATCTTAATGGTGCATCAGTTTACGTTGTGCAGAGATTTCAGAAACGATACGTAATAACATTATGGTCTCAAAACAGAAGATGGCTGGCTGTCTTCTGGGTTGTTGCACCGTGTAGTCTAGTAGACTTTTGCCGATGTTTCAGAAGTCCTTGCTGCCTCCATCACCAATCAAATCAATTTGTGAATTATTACAAGTGTAGCATGCAAAAGTTGCGAGTGTTTCCAGGGTGACCAGTTTTTTAAATTATTGTATATCACTAAACAACAAAATATCTGAAAAATTATAGCAGGCATCATTTTGCAAATGACTATTTTGACCTTTTTCTTCTGCACGCGGTAATCTGTAAAACATGGACAGGCCCGCTGATAAAAACTTAGTTTGGATCTTTAGTTCCTGTGAAATGGGGTACCATGAATCATTACAATGACCACGATAGGCTCATGTATCACTGATGCACTAATAGGCACAGGCCTGTGGACCACTGCAGTGAAGGTCCTGTAATACGAATACGTAATGAAATAAGCCTGGGATGTGGTGATAAAAGTTTTGCATCCACCCCCACCCCCTTCTCGCTACACTCCTACCAGTTAGAGGGATGAAGCAGAATGTTTTTGACACCCACCCCTCGGGCTGCTATGAAGCTGTATGTGACCATGGAGAATTACATTGGAAACCAATCAACATTTTTTTCTGTTCCGAATGAAATTTGGATTTCGAAATTTCTGTATGGAGCAATATACGATTAGCTGGTCCGTAAACTCCTATACAGTTACAACATGTGAAGAAATTTATACTTGATTAGACTCAATACCCTGATGTTGGAGGCAGCAAGGATCTGTGAAACGTCGGAAAACTTCTGCCAGACTGCACGGCGCAACGACCTAGAAGTCAGCCATCTTCATTCTTGTTTTCCTTTAAACACTTTGTTCACATTTGAATAGTTGAGCCCCCGTGTAGAAGGCTATCTGGAGCACATATTAACCACCGTAAACATTAGTTTAATTTCACATCAGCGACTGTTCATTTCTTTGATGCCAGTTGTACCAGTAGCACTTACAACCAGTGGTGATCTTTCAACACTTCCCGTAATAGTTTCACAATTTTCTTACGCACGCTACTTTATAATTTCATAAATTAAAAAAATAAAGGATGGTTTTATGTATACAAGACCACTTCATTATTTTTCGCCGTTTTATCACCAGCTGGAATATTTATGTAGAATTTAATATTGAATTTTTTTATCTGTGTTGCAAGATCATTCTGGACATTTAGAAAAGGAATTTCTGAAACTATGAAAATTGCTCAATATTCACATAACTGAATTCTGAGATCGACTTTTATCCTTTGATTTCCCTCCAGTTGAATCATGCTAACGAAACAGAACACATTATCCATTGGCTATATTTGAAATGGCTGGAGTAGAAGTTAAATCTAAAGATTTTTGAGGTGGTATATTACTGTGAGATGTATTGCTTTTTTGTACTTGAGTTACACTTTCTTATCTGACCCAGCAGAGTAGGAAATCCACATATTCTCAAGCACAATAATTTGGTGGAAATTGACTCAAGCTTATGAGGAGCTTGCAGCTGTCATAATTAGGGTTATGAGTTTACACAGTGTAACGTACCATAAGACACCTTGTCCGTATCCATGAGAACCTCTTTTCTCACCTAGCGTTAACTAATCAACAGATCGGTTTTGTTCTCTGCACTTCATTCTTAAATTTGCAATTTGTGGAACCCTCTCAGTCATAGTCGCCTGTGTTATGTATTAGCGCCTGTGGCTGGAACTTATCATGCGAAATCCTGTCCAAACAACTGTACTTGAATGGGAATATTGGTTGGTGTGAGTTGATGACTTGCAGTAAACGTTAAGAAAAAAAATAAGGAAAGAAAAGTAGAATTTAGGATTTAAATCTTCTGCTCTCCTTCAGTTTGAAATTTATTGGTGTCATTTCCCCAAACGCACTGATCTTATTTTTAAAACAAGCTAGAAGACGGGTACGAGGACAGTAAGGAACTGAGGTCTGGAGGGAGGGATACATGTTCAGTCTTACTGCCAGGGACCTCCCAGGAGACCTTTTCTACAACTTGTCTCTCTGCTGCTAGTACAGAGTGTGAAGATGAGGGAGATGTTCAAGGAACCTAGGGGGCGGAATGGCCACAGCCTAGCTGGAAAGAAGTTGGACGACAGAATGGTGCTAGAGTTGAGTCTTTCTCATCGAGCGCATTGTAACTGGAAATGAATCTGTTCTGTACCAAATACTGTGACATCAGTTTATCAGTAGCCTTTTTAAACTTTAGCATTAAATCTTCAGTAAATTACAGCATTAATGCGTTGATACTACATGAAAATTGTGATAAGCTGTTCAACAAAAATGCTTCAGTTGTGCAGGCTTCTTGGTTTTTGAATTTTCTAAGGCATTGCCGACTGTCGATTAAGAGCTAATTTATTAAAATAAAATTCGTCATTTAAGTAGAAAGTGGCTTAAAGCATGAGCGGAATGAAAAAAACACAAGTTACGCGGAATATGTTGAGACTTATGTCGACAGTGTGTCAAATTATGCCGTGTATCAAGTATAAAACTGAATTATCTGGCTTTTCCACAGCGTAATCGCTAAGAAATTTTGTTAATGATCAAGAGATGGGGTGTCCGATACAACACAGAAACTGCTGAAGAGTAAGAAATATTATATTTAGGTCTAAAAGGAGGAATCAAAATGGAGAAATTACATACTGAGGTGCTTCTTAATTTGTCTTGTTCACGAAATGTTTGTAGGGTATAAAAACAAATGAGGTGATGGGTAGGACATGTGCCAAAGGAAAGACGAAAAACGTGCGTACATGCAAAATTAAATCGGAAAATCGAAAGGGAAGAACCACTTGACGAATGTTGCGACCTTGGTTATCACTTCTGCTTCTGGCTAGGATACTACAGTGTCCCACTTAACATGGAACCCGCCATGACAGCGTGCCTCAGCAGCGAGAGAAGTACGGGATAGTGAGTCAATCACAACGCAGAACATCGCCGTCGCATGCCTGTTAGTGGGTTCCGAATCACATGGGACAGCCTGTAAATCCAGTAAGCAATTTTATCTTCCTTTCATTTACTTTAGAGTTTGTTATTAATTAATTCCTCTTTAATTCGATGATCTACAGTCGTGAGCTGCTTACAGCATCGGTAAACAAACCACAAAAAAATAAAGAGGCCACTTAAGAGACCTACTCGTAGATGAAAAGTAATTTTAAAATAGGTCTTAAAAGAGAGTGATAATGTGAATCGTACTAAGCTGGCTTGGGATACGATCTATTGGAGGTCTCTATGAACACGCTAGTTAATCTTCAGATTCTTTTCAAGGAAGTGTTAGTAAATTGTAGTACTGTCACTCTGGTTCAGAAGATCGCTATCTTAATCCAAGACTTAACGTATTTTCAAAGGTCTGCTCCGTCACCCGTATTGACAGCAGGATTTCACTTCCTGCGCTCGTAACAGGCAGTAGTGGTTTAAACCAACACTGTTGTGATACTAAAGTACAAATAGTTTGTCAGGATATTGGGCTTTTAAATAGGCCAGAAATTTGACCTGCTCTAAATGTAGACGAGGACCGCATAATGGGGCATATTGCGGAAACATGAATTACATCTCTGTTGGTTGATCACATGGTATTAATAGCGCTACGAGTAATAGGCTTTAGTTTGCATTATTTTAAAGATCTCTTGTTTAGAACAGTAGTATAATGTTTTAAGCTTTCAAACGAAAACAACTACCAAAATCCCTTTGATTTAATCGTGGTCATGCAATGTTATAAGTAGTTACCAACTTTTCTGAAGAACTACAGCCTCATTGCTCTACTCATGTGATGTAAGAGATGCGTTCCTCCGAAACGTTTCTACCAAGCAACAGGAGTGCACATTGAAAAGAGACAATTTTACAGCAGAAGTAAATATCGTCCATACGAGCAGATGGCTGATATTTACTGAGGCGGTTAAGAAGGCACAAAGTATCTTAACTTCAGAACACGTTTGTTTAATGAGGCATATTTCTTATAGCGTTGACTGTCTGTGAAATCGTTTGAACATATTTTAAGGAACTGAATTTACGTTCTGCAGTGACACTGTATCAAAGGACTGCGGAAGTAGCCCTTTTGCCTCTAGTATTTAATTATTCCTGTCAGCTATGACCATGTAAGGGAACATATATGCTGGCCTTCTTCTAAATTATAGTGTTGTTGATTTCTCTGAGCTGTTTCAATGCTAAGAGAATGAATTTCTGAGAGAATGCTCCATTGCTTTCCACTGCAGATTTATAACAGTGTAATGGTGGAGTATGATACGACTTTCATAACACATCATCATTGTCGCAATTTTATCTTCTCCAGCTTAAAATGATTTAACTTCGATTCTTGTTTCTTTTGACGTAAATACGTCTATACGGAAGGGATATTCCGCAAAAAAGTGTAACGAAAAAGTGACAGGAAAATGTGTAAGATCCGATAACAGTGGTTACCTAGGGAACGTCGTGTTTACTCGGCATTGTTGTTACCTAGGAAACGTCATCTGTTTACTCAGCAACCCATCTTAAGCGTAACTAATTCAAGTTAAATAAGCAATGTCTTAATCAAACTTTACGCAATTGTGTAGCGGGTATAAAGGAAATATTTAGAATAATGCCAATATATAAACTTCCTTTCCGTATAGACGTATTTACGTCAAATTCTCAGGAACCATGGTTCCACTGTCACTTTTACCGCTGAAACTGTATTACACTTTTAGCAGTGATGAAGGCAGTGTGCAGATCTGCTGTACGATCGTTGGTCGTACCTTGCCCTACGACAGATAGTCTTTCTCTATGCCTAGTTAGTTGACTTTCTATATCCTATGATTAGAACTAGAAATATAGAATGTGTACGTGTGTGCTATGGTAACAACAGAGTACTTGGGAAAATATCTGGATCTAAGAGGGAAGGAATAACAGGAGGCTGAGACAAATTTCTCAGTAAGATTTCCATAATATGACTGTCTACTAGGATGTTGCGCCTTGTAGTCTCGTTGAAAATGACCGACGGTTCAGAGGTTCTTTCTGCCTTCATCATTAGTTACACGCGAGAATACCGAAGACTGCCTGTAAATTCTGTTTCACATATGAACCAAACAATTTCGATGTCGACAAAAAATAGTGGAATCGAATTGTTCTGTCGGAAGGTTGACCGAAAATAAGGAAGAGGAAAGCTTAGCGTAATTCTCCGCCGGAAAGTTGATAGGAGGGAAGGAAAAGAGAAAATATGTATAAATTATAATAATGAAGTCGAAGGCGATTAAGAGCTAGGGGAGAGGGTAGGCGTAGTCGTCCAGCTAGCTGCAGGGTGCGATGTGGTGGCCGTTAAGACGCTCGGAATGTGCGCTCATTTCGGGAGGAGCGGAATCAAGCAGTGTAATTAATAATGAACGCCGCTACCCTGCACGGTGGAGGAACAAGAGAGGGAATTGAGAAAACGGGAAAAGAATTCAATGCGAACTGAAGTAGTTGCGTTATGCTAGTGCCTTGGAAGTAATTGTGAATTCTAATGGGAAATTTTAATGCCATTATGCATGAAGTTACGAATTCTTGTTCCTTCCGCTTCTCACTTTCATTAAAATAAGCGCCATCATGTTTCATTATAAAATTTAAACTATTTTCAAAATTAATATACTTAACAGTACACTTTTAATTAAAGAAATTTCGAATATTAGAAAAGATATTTTCGTGCTTAAAGAATACATTCCTTGTCAGATCGAAAATTATCTCATGTGTATTTATGCTTAATTTTACTTAAAAAGGAATTGATTCAAATTTGTGATCTGCCTTTTAAATGACACCCAGTCTTTATAGCTTTATAAGTGATGTTAACGGTCGTACCAAATTCTGTACTTTGAAGTATTAAGACATAATTATGAAGTAGCAGGATCATTTGTAACGAAGCAGGATCGTACGTGGATGGCGATAAACAGATACAAATTTTATAACGTAAAACACTATTCTGGCAGTTGCAATCTAAACATTCATCTTTGGCCTGTTTATTGGTTTGTATGAACCAAATAGCAGTACTTAACATAAAGATTTGAATTTTTTAAATCGCATAATTGAATCCTTTTTAGATGTAAAGTGGTTTTCCTCGTCCTGGTAATGGGTATCTATCAAATATATTGTTTCTAATAAAGATAGTTATCATATTTATGTACTAGTAACTTATTTTCTAGACTTGGCGAAAAGATGATTACAGTATTCTAAAGCATTGATTAGGTGTCATGACCCCTCTTAGTGTTAAAAGATGACATCAGAACTGCAAAATATGTGTAAGCCTCTATTCCACTTTCAGTCAGGTAAAAGTATTTCCCCGTCCAAATAATAGCCAACATTATTACGGCCCATAGGACCGCCCCTTCGCGAGGGCAATCATACCGCCATAAATGACGTAATAGACTGTCTTCATTTCCATGTAAGACTGGGAGAAGAAAAGAGGGAGAATTATCATTTCCCTTTCGAATAATTCGTATTTCTACACTTCTTGTTGATATTTATTTAGTAATACAAGATCCCAAATCGGGACAAAGACATTATGAATTAAAATGTACTTCTATTTTCACATCCATTAAACTGATTCCTTATTCGTCTCTCTCGCCATAATTCCATGTACCTACTCTTTAAATTCGCTCTCCCTTTCTCAGGCTGACACCCGTTAGGCTGAGAGCCAAAATAGCGATAAAGTTACAGCAAATGGATCCTTTAAGGTTATGTTCGTGTTTATGCGTTCTTAACCTAACTAACTCCCTGTGTACACATGCATATAGAGTACCATGACGTAGATGTACGCCTGGTTTCTGATGTTGGCGACATGCGGTGGATGACGCAACCACCAGCAAGGATTGTTGGGATCTTGTAATGGCCTGGAGTCAGGAAGTTTGTGCCATTTCCTGTTAATGCCTTTAATTAAAGCATACAGTAAGCGTGATTTTGTTGTGGAATCATTAAATATCAAATTATTACTCAAGAAAATCTTCAGTTGGCTCTGTTTATTGAGGCTCGCCTAATCCAACAAAAAAATTCTAAGAAGGTTTTTTGTTCTTTTACCAATTTAATGTTAAATATTACAACTGTTAAGTACAGTGTCATCAATAACAAGAACGCATTTCGTTAGCAAAATTCTTAATGCTCTATGAAGCCTGCGTGCAATGCATTGTATACTTGGGACGTAGACGTAGAAGTTTGCACAACGCTTTATTGTTTAGTGGTTTATTTGACAACGGTGTCAGTAACTTTGGTCATGTGGCGACGGGCGAATGGAAAATTGGTGGAAATGCAGGAATCTTAATGAATAGTTCATTGGAAAGCATGCTTAGGGAAGGATTGTGGCGTGTTTAAAGTAGTGCCCGAGCATTTTACCAGGGGGACAAAGAGAACCACGAAACCTCGCGAGGCATGAGTTTAAAGACATCCGGTCTTTCCTCGTGAGAAAATAAAGAACATCTTGGAAGCTCCTGGATTCGATCTCGTGTACAGTTAAGACAATTTTGAAACAAGTATTCAGCTCACACCACAATTTGGACAGAATGTCGAAGAATACTCTTCACATCTTACTGCATAAAGCCTGAGAACAAGCAAGCAGAGGCCACCGCTGTTTATAATAATGCAATGGACATGTGATTATCTCGTTGGTTGGGAAATATATTTTTATGGATAATTGAAACCAAGGATGATCCGCAAAAATTAAAGGAAGCATTTGAATGTAACAAATACGTAAGCCTGTTTGTAGACATACACTGCTTGCGCTTCTAAATATTTGTTAATAACAGAAATTATTTTACATACAATTTAATGCGGGGCATGCAAATTATTTTTAAAAAGGTTTTCCAACAGATAGTAATAATGTTCTATTGCCGTAACATTCAGGTTTTTGCAACAATCGATTTGTGTTAATATGTTAAATAATGTAATTCTTGTGCTTTATTTTTAAAATTTCTACCTCTTACAACAGAATTTCTATTTTTTATTTTTTTCGTTTAAACCGGGTAGACCTCAGTTAATTTGCCCCGGATAATCCAGAATCCACTTTATACGAACTGTGGCATAAAAGTAGCATTCCAACAAGCAACTAAACAGCTTTATTAACCGTGATTGGTCCACGTCACTCTCCGGCCACTTTATTCGATGGGAAGAAGTCCTCTGACCCACTGGGTAGAGGTCTAGGATGTCCCAGGGGAGGAGGTATAGGCAAGAGGAAATCATTACTCGTGCCGAGAATCGATCTTCGGTCGTCCAGTACATTGCCGCTACTGGCAGACCAATAGTCGTAAACAAGTTGCACGTTCATGGATGTTATGAACTTTACTGTAGTGTTATTACTCTGCAGTGTGAGCATTGGAGTTTCCGTAAATCTGGAATACAGTTAAGTTGTGATCATCTACCAGAATTATGACTGGCTGCATGGCGTACAGTCCTTGACGAAAGCAAAGGTCACTCGACTTGTCAATAATTTTTTTGCGTTGTATCGAATCCGATACGTTATTTCTGTATGATCCGCTTTAATACTACCCGCACAAAGTATTTTTATAAAAATTAATATTAAAAATTATGTGCTTGAGATTTGAGGTTTTTACGACGGTGAAAACGTTGATGTTGATATTCTGGGTTGCAAAGCCATGTTTAGGTTATCGTCTCGGAGAAACGTGTTTCCAGCTTCAGGGTTGGTATATACAGTCAAATCGACACCGCATTGCAACCTGGAGTACCAAGATCGACATAAATGTGTATTCTGAAAAACAAAGGACCGAGGATTCTGTCTGAATCTAACGATCAGGAAGCAGCGAATGGATGCTGACAGTATTACATAACATTTACTCTTCAGGGAATATTAATAGGGTGATCAAAGAGAGTAAGATAAGAGAAGCAGAACATTTCGGGGAAACCTGAAAGCAAGAGGTGCGAAATATAGACGGTAGTGGGAGGATAATACTGCATAAACTAGTAAGACGGGAGAAGTCCGAGCTTGGAACGCCGTTACAATTGCACATTGGGAGGGGGGGGGGATAAAACATACTGCGAGATAACCCGGTCCTTTCTTTCTACATGCGTGTGAAATGAATACGTTTAAGCTGAGAATTTGTATGTATGGTTAAGTCGTGTGGCCCGCATTGGTAATTCCTTTCGTTCATAAAATACAGTGTTGTATAAAAGTCTGTGTTCGTAAGAGGAAAAAGTGGTTCACTGAGAAAATATGCTCAGACAGACTTTGACGTCTTACTCCCCGTTGCACATTCCATCTTCCCGTCACCGCTTACTGTGACGGAGCTAATCTCGGAGTTATTTTGCGCTTATTTAGCCAAGGAAAGGTCCAATGGCGGGTTATTATGAGCACTATGATACATTTTCCGCGTCCACAAAAGCCGGAAACTGCGCGACTGTTAGCTTGTAAAGGAAGACCGCAGTATAATATTTTTATGTGATGGTAGTCAATATCACCAGATGAAGGAAACGTGAACTAATCTGTGACTACGGCGAAGAAAACCACGGTTCTTATTGTGTCCTGAATTTTCGTATGAAGATGATGATAATCTTAGTTTTAGTATGAATATTATGATTGTAGACAATTTTAAACCCAGCTTACAACTGTGCGCCATATCAAGCATTGAATGAACTTTGCTATAGTCAGTAGCGTTTCTATTGATGGTGTAGTTTTGCTAGACGGTAGCCTTTCTGTAAAGAGTGTACTTTTGCTATAGTAAACGGCATTTCTATCGTGATTGTACTGTTCCTTTGGACAACAGACAGTCTGTCGAGGATGACTGTCATCAGGGCGATAAGCCCTGAAGATGGGGGGCAGCAAGCACCTCACAGAAGATAGTCATATTCCTTCTCCTAGCCGTGAGAACCTCAAATAGCAGCTTTTCTAAAGAGGGTTTACTCTTGCTGTCAGCCGCGTCCACAGATGGTCCAATTGTATGGACGTCCATTTAGTATTTAATGAGACTCGGTTAGAATTGGGGGGGGGGGGGG
>NW_019059942.1:229953-247198 GCF_000696155.1 Zootermopsis nevadensis
TGGGGGGGGGGGGGGAGAACTGAGATTTTGGTTATCCATAAACCGTGCAACGTATGCAACCTATCGTCCCGTCAGCGCAACTAAATGACGGTATTATACCGTCCATGCAAAACACTCTATGCTTATGGCAGGCAGTTCAGTCATACGTACATTAATAACGTGTTTACTTAAACATGTCGGTAACGTTGTTGGGATAGGTAAATTGCATTTGCTGACTTGATTTACAGTGTGGATTCACAAACCGGTAACAGATGAACGGGATCAGACTTTATTTTAAGAAATGAAGGCATTCGAATTATTTATTGATACATGAAAGCAATTATGAAGGAATATATGATATTTGTTCACTGGATTTTCTGATTCTGAGCCACAGAGACTTTCAAAGTGTCGGCCGCTAACGTGCATCGCGTAGGTAATGCAGTGTGCTGTGTGTAAAATTATATTATTTTTATTATTATTATTATTAGAAGTCTTTTATAGCTGTTTCAGGTACATACTTTTTTGCCAGTTGGAAAAGAAACAAATAATTTTGAAACGGAGCTGGAATATGCGGTCTCCGAAATTGATTATTTAAATGAGGATGTGGGTTTGCCTGAAAATTGGGTTTCGGAGTTGAGAGGGTTGATAGATCCGTTCTACTGTTTAGACGATAAATTTAACATTTGTTGGCAGTTTCATGATGCGTTATTTACGTTGTAACCTACTGAAGACGGCGGTACAGTTTCTAATTAATTTAAGTTTTCCGCGTTTTCCCGTAAAGCGCCGTCGTGGTGAAATAATGTTAGGATGTACTTTTTTACTGATACCCTCCCAGCAGAACTACAAAATGAAATGTTACGAAGCAAGATTTGGTCCTAGGAAATAACATTGCAATATTTCATTAAGACGCTAATCAGTCGCTTTAGATGGCAAAATTACGGGCAGTTGTGGACACCAAAATAAAGAACATGGTGTTTGCGTGGTTGGTACTTCTGCTTTGTATTCCAGACGTACCGTGTTTAAATTTTGACTGGAAGGACGGCTGTCTTGACTCAGATTTTCCGTCCGTTTGCCGCCCATTCAAGTTATAATTTTCTTCAGTTCCATTTTTACCATTTGATGACCATTTACATAGTGATATTAATATGCTTGGAATACCATAATTTTTACATATTGTATTATTATAACCGTTGTTAGAAAACTGTTACATTGATTCAGCATCAAAGTATTTTAGGTTGGTCTATTAAGAAGTAAACTGACTTCGATTCATGTAGGACCAAGCGTATTTGTAAACGTGCTTAGATTCAACAACAGGCTCGTTAACTTCTCATTACTGATTCTTAGGCCTAGTGGGCATACTTACAACTGGAACCCTTACAGGTATCCTTTCCTTTCGTAGGGCACAGGTGTTCGCGTTGCGTCTTTCCTACTTATCGATGTGGGCAAGGGAAACCTGGATATTTGCTGCTAGGAAGCACGTCGCAGTCGAATGGTTAGCTGAGCTGCTACGTCGCGATTGCCCGAATACAGATTTCGGTCCTGAGAACGCTGACTTTCACTTTATGTTCATCACTCCAGGTGCATACCAGGCTAATTTCTTAAATTAGGCCACGGCCGCTTCTATCAACTTAACCTATTATTTCGACTTTATATATTCTGAGTTACTGGTAGCGTCGTTAAATAAACCATTTATTATATATATTTTGTGTGACTGAAAATATTAAAACCTCATTAAGAATGTGCGCATGTGCGAAATAACTATAAATTTATTTCTGACAAATTCGTTTTCCAGCAGTTCAGCCCGGTTGATGTCTATCGTGATTGATTCTTGTGGTTTTGCTCGGCTCCATTAGGTACAGTCTGGTACCTGGATATACATAAGGGCCATTTTGAACGTTTATGCTACTTGATCCATGCAGTCAAAAAGGCGTCGTTGAATAACGTACGAACCAGTTATTTCAGTGGAATCAATTATCTCGTGGATTTTTTCCTTCACTCTCACACGTAATTGTCCATATATTCTTTGGGTTCTTCGGTTTGAATTATTTAACATTTTCATTAAATGACCGTGATATGTACACTTCCAGCAATACTTTCGCCTATCCAAATCTTCTGTGAGTGGGTGATGGACCGTGTGGACTGCAACTGTCTCACCTTTAACGGCATACGTAATCTGCTTTGAGTCACACTGCCCATGGTAAGAAACTGGACGATCTTACGACAGAAATTACTTCTTGTGCACACACACAGTTCACATAACTGCCATGGAGAAGTCATCTACTAGTGGCAGCCCTCATTTGACTTTAAATTGATTCTGAACCACAGTTTGTATTTAACCAGCTCCAACTTTAACCATAGCTGGCTGCATTTACCTTTTACTAGTAACCCATTCACCACAATTGGTAAATGTGTGTAATTACTTTTTTCACTGTTTTCTGTTTACTTGGTTTGGTGATCGTTCGATGACACTGTCTGCTGATGAGGGTAAACTTGTACTCATCCAGTGGGACTGTATAAAGTAAGTGAAGGGTGACACTAATTTGTATTTACTTATCAAATATTTATAAAAGTTTTATTTATATTTGGTATATGGTCTGCTATCTACCAAGTGTCTTTAGAAGTTGCATTAAAGCACTCCTGAATTCAGACATTGTACAAATTGTTTTGTTGGAAGGTCTATATAACCATTAGAAAAGAATAGGTCATTCATATCAGGTCACATGTTCATTAGCAGTTGAAAAAAAGCATGCGTGAATGCATATAATGTCCATTTACTGACTCAACCACAGGCTTGCAGACGGGGGTAGGCTAGGCATAATACAACCACCTAAAATTTCAGTTAATTCCGGGGCGATATTCTATATTAGGTCTGTTGTCATTTATTATTGTTTTATTTTCTTCAACATATCACAGTGAAAACATTTTAATGAACAATTTAACAAAATACATTTCAGTAAATATCTAGCGTTTACGGAAATTCAACTTGTGAGGTACCTACATTCTGTCATTTTCAGGGTAACGGAAATTCTAATAAGGTTTGCTCCGTCTTATCAACGATCAAGGTTTCGGTTATCCTGCCCGAATTAACCACCAGTAACGCATTTCTTACGTGTTGGTTGTAGGCTGTCTACAGAATATTTTTAGCTGCAGAAATTTTCCTACGAGGCGGTCGAGTCCAGACAGATTTATCGATCCCTCCCAGTACAAAATAATTGCCCACCTCGGATCAAAACTCAGAATTGTAAATATGCAGATGTCCGTACTGCAGTTGAGCACGAAGCTCATTGCTTCATGTCACCACCCTTCTGTTCAGTCGGATTAGGTAAAGTTCTGTGGGTAGTGAACGTTTTGTGGAGGCAGTAGTTTTGCACATTTACACTATTGGTGTAGGGGGTCGCACCCCTTATATATTCACTATACGTGTAGTCCAATTAGTGTCAGATGCAGATTTGGCTCTAATAATTTAACGGCAAGTTGGGGGTTTATAGAGGATGGTTTCAAAAGGGGCGGATATTGCTGGCTTTAGGGATGGTAAGGGGGTTAGTTAAAGGGGTTGTTGGAGAATTAGTAGAGCACAATGTGGCACGGCTGTTGCGTAATATATGTATAATTAGACTTGGTCATTTTCATACAACAGCCGAGAGTGGGGGTTATTAAAGGGGATGCTGTAGGCAGGTTTGCGCATGCGTGCATATAACAAGGGTGTGGTTGAAATTAGATATTAAGTACAAGAAGTGTAACGAAAGTTGTATAGGAACGTATGAACATTTTTTAAAGGAACTATGGAATTATAACGTAATGCGAATTGTAATGGGCCTTGACGCTAATTTAAAAGGAATTTAAGACAGTTTAAAGTTCTAAACACTGAAAAAATTTAGGGTTTCGTCTGTGTGAAAGCGCCATCCGTTAGGTCATGCAGGCAGGGTGAAGTAAAAACGCCATTCATCCTGAACCCCTGCATTGGACGGACGGACGTGATTGGTCAGCGTCACGCTCCTGCCTTTTTCTGACCCGGGGACTGGGTGGGACCCAGAGCCCATCAGGGCATAGTGGCAAGAGAAAATCGTGCCGCTTGTAAATATTGATGACGGGATTAATAAACGATTTCATTTACTTGGAATAGGCCAACTACGTACCAAATAAGCTTTTCTGAAATATGAGCGAATGTAATATTGGTCTGATATCACGTGGATGTGTATATAACATACAGTGCATAAGCCTGCATGAACATATAGGCCTAAACTTGCAGGTTTATAGACTCCAATTTGATTTTGTTGCGTTCTCAAGGCTGATTCACGTTCAACGACAAAGACACGGCACAGACAACCGACAAAGTTTGATAGATCCCCGAGCCTGTCAGACGTGTCTGGCGTGGCAGTGTGACAGTTGAGCTTTTTGTTCTTAATGTTGTTTATTCTGTAATATTGTGGATACTGAGAACATTTCCATCTTTTCTTTGCAATAAACACGGGCGTTTCCATTTTTTTCCCGTGATTTTATTTTGTCCTCGTCATCTGTGAAAACAAAGCTAGAAGAAGCAGATAAGAAAGTACCCGAAAAACGACGCATGTCATCCTGTCGTTAAATATGAATCAGCCCTTAAGATTGATGCAACACGATTCAGCTGTTTGTTGTGAGAATCGCATGAAACCAATAAATAATCTATGAACAAAGAACAGTTATTGATTATTTACGGCAGAGTAAATGTACCCTCCATTGGCTTTAAAGGGTCATTATCGAGAGGATATTCAATATATTTCGTGGAACGTACTGCAAGAAGACACCACTTCAATAACCCAGGCGTACACTTCAGGTTCTTAAATTAATAAGTTTATGTGGACTGGATTCAGTTTACTTAGGATGTGGTCCAGTTGCGAGTCCTCATTAACATGATAATTAAGTTTAATAAATGCAGGGAATTTCTTGTCTAGATGGATTTTTTTCAAAAGACATTCTACTGTATGTGGTTAATTTTTTGATTGGTTATATTCAACTGAACTTCAATTTTATATTTTTTAAAGTTGTTTGGTGATCATTTTTAAAACCACTAGAGTAAGGCGCCCTACGTTATCCAGAATTTATGTGATGGGCGTTTCTTGACATTTGCATGGTTCGAATTGTCTCACTTTACACTGAATAGCTTTCTTTAAGTTTGTGTCCGGGATAGCTTTTTTCAGAGCAATCAGAGTCGATATGTGCAGTGTAAAAACCTGTGGTTTAGGTTTCTTTTAAATGTGTGGCAGTTACTCTGCTCAGGGGCGGGGGAAGTATTAAGAAAATTTATGAACTCATGTATTAGCCGCAGTTGAATTGCTCGTTACTTTGGTCGATAAGGATCTACATCAAACTGATAGCTTTCAGGGTGTATCTCATTATTAAATCTGATCTAAATCTGTTTCGTTGCTTCGGTTGTGAGCCACGTGTTTCGTGCAAAGACAGTTTATTGTGTCCACTGGTGGGTATGCATTGAAGTATAAAATATAGTACCACAAGTACCACAAGTGTGCAGAGACCAACATGAAGATCCATTAGTGTAGTGAAATGTTTGCTCATTCTTGTGTAATGGTACACACTCTTAATCAACCAGATTACATTTAAAGAGGCCCTAATACTGTGGGGAAAATCTCTTACGCTGTTGTATTTTTCCTCTAAATTATACACCACTGGCTTGATAGTCACTAAACGGGATCTACATCTAGTTTTATTTACTGCTAGGCATTAGCACGTCTAAAATAGTATTATGTGCGTTTGTGTTGGCGGCAGTATTTTTTAGGGAACGCTTCTATGTCCTGCTTAAGTTAATGGAAGGGTGGACTGGAAAAGGATGAAAAGAAGTCAGCGGAGTTAAAGAAATGGGTTTCGGTGTAAGGGTGGCGTCTAAGCTGACAAGTAGAAAGGGAGAAAAATGGCCTACCATCTATTGTTCAATAATGCATGATTGTGATTTAAAGCTATTTGGAGGTGAAGTGAAAAGAAAATGTGCGGTATTCTGAACGAATCCTTTCTTATGTTACGTAGGGAGGGTATTCCTGCAGCATAGAGGGCGGAGCATGAGATTCTTGGTCCTAGTAAGGATCATTATTTTACTGAAACCCTCCTCAGCCGCCCAGAACACATCTATTACCTTAATAAAGGAAGAGCCTTTCTTCTGTCTGAAAGTCGTGGTCTTCCTTAGGTTTTCCCCAGCCATCTTTAAATCCTGATTACATGGACAGCTAATCCTATTAGGGGGGTGGGGGTCTGTAAAACTTGAAGGAGGCGGGTAATGGTTTTAATGTTTTTATGCACTGAGGGAAGGATGTAGTGGTAGCGTGCATGAAAAACTGCTATTTTTTAACTTTTATGTTAGATTCAAAATTAAATTTCGATGTGGTTTTGGTGGAAGATATTGTAAGACGAATGTATTTTTCAGTCATGTCAGAAATCTTCGGTAGTCCTACATACACACGGTTTTATGATAGCGTACTTGAGATAAAATAATATCAAAGAAGCGTTATCCATGAAGTCTAATGGTTGTACAGATTAAAATGAAAACTTTCATGTATGTGAATACAGCATTTAGCTGCCATAACTTCTTCACACATTTTGTGATTGCATTTTCAGTATTCTGACAATCCAATCATAAATTGAAGATTTCTGTCTTCTGGGTTGTTGCGCTTTGTAGTTGGTCGATGTTAACCAACGCTTCAGAGGTCATACTGCCCAGAAGACAGAGAAATCTTCATACTCGCCGCTGTGAAAACCTCAGATCTTACATAATCATAAATTGCTGACGGAAATATTATTTTTTTCCTCACTCAATGTCTTCAAAGTTGTGATGCACCAAAATTGACTTACTATGGAACGTTAACAGGAATACAGTACTTTACACCCAGTGAGGATTATTTCACCGTGATTTCGAAGAGATTTACAGTTGCGATGTTGACAAGACTGGTCATCGGCGACATGTCTAGTTCCATTATTTCTCCATTATTAATTTTGTTATTTTTTCCGTATAGGATAAATATTCCGAGTAAGAAATCGAAGATTAGACTAGAGTTGTTTGTGTACAGAAAACGTAATCGTGGCTTATTTAAAGGATAAAACCACCCACAGTACCAACTTTGTCTGAAAAATGTACACGCCGTGTTGGTTGTTGAATATGTGGAGGGACTTGTCGGATTGGCGGTTATTATTCTGTAGGATTGTTCAAAGCTCCGCTGCTTCGTGGATGTACAATGTGGGCCTCGTATATCGTTGTATGCCCTTCAGAGTTACTTGTTTCCTACACTCCTTTTTATCTATTTGAATTAGCACGCCTTTATAACCGAAGGAAAGTGAATTTAATAGTATTTCAGTTTTACTGTCAGGTAAAGTGCTGGTCACTGATTGTGGTTCTTCACATTCTGGGCGTAGAAACAAGAACCGCCTAAACCAAAACCTGTTTTTGCTGTCAGTAATGGCTCTTGTGATGAAAAGACTTTGGATTAAGTGTATCCCATTTTTATTGTCTTGATTCATCCTCAGTACAAGTGCCAAAGGACCGCCTTCATCCTTTTTAGTTCTGTCTTAAGCACTTCTTTTGTGTCCGGAGGCAACTTTTCAAGTGACATGTTTTCAGTACGTTTCTTTGCCCACAAAATTTATATTTCAAGACCACTGCTGACCGTCATGTGTTTTATCTACTTAAACCAGAATTCAACTAAAGGTGAAAAAATGTTTATTGTTTTTTTGTTATATTGCTACATATTCTTTACGTCAGAGGTCGCGTAAGGTCGGAAATGTGCCATTTTAAGTTGACATGAGCGGCATAAGTGGTCTAGTCGCTCTTGAGTTAACGTGTGGATTGTTGGACCGGCATATTGTGCAATGTGGAAACAAGAGTTACAAAATAAGTGGAAGGAGGGGAAAATCTTGTTCGTGTCTAGGTCTAATGTTTGTCTGCATTTGCGTGCCATCTGTTTCTAACAGGGGTGATCAAAACACTGTAACCAGTGTGTTTTTTGCGACCTGCGTATATTTGATGTAATATTGTATCACTGTGATTAAAAATAGCTGATGTCCGAACACATGCTTTGTTGGTATAGTCGGTGTTTGACAGTGCCTATCGATGTGAGCAAGTATTTACCTGTTTGAACGAGGTCAGATCAAGCAAAGACGCGTCTTACTGATGGACCTTTGAGGGGTGCATGCAAATAGGAACGAATCAAATCTAGTATTGAACGGTCACTGAAGAAAAAAATAGTGCCAAATATTTTCTTAATTACTTATTTTGTTAAAGAACATGTTAGAAATTGTCTGCTGTAATAAATTAGTAGCATTTATTGTATTTAACGACGCTTTCAGCGTCTAGACCAGCCCTCCCAACCTGTAGCTCGCAAGCAACAACTTGCCCGCGACACGGCGTTATGTCCCGCGGAGACATTTGAAATAAGAAAACGTCTTTTAATCCTTTCCCTGTCAACAGCGCCATAGAACCCCGAAGCAAGTCTACCCGTTTCCTGCCAAACTATGAATGAAAACATACCACCACTTACATAGTCCCACGTGACCTTATCATAAATCCTTATTGTTAGAGGTTGCTCTTTGCCGGGATAAAAATACCTTTGCCGTCGATTGCCGACGGGTATTATTACGGGGGTGTTTTCTAGTTAACGACTTGCAGATGTGAATTTGCCAGCAGCGACTTCTTTCTGGTATTTTCATTGTCGGTCTTATTGTGCAAAAGATCACAACCAAGTTAAAATCTCCGCAATAATATTTTAAAGAGGTTACAAGCTTTATATTTATGGAGACATACATTACATTACTAGTCAATTTTGCAAAAATGTGCTACAAATAAACACACCCTAGCGTAGGTTGTGAAATGATTTTTTAAACAAGTTTTTCTCATCATTAGTTTATCTCTATTGTATAAATGTGTAGAAAACTACGCAGATAAAAGTATAGTGAAGCATCATACGTATACAGTCCATATTTTATGTGTTGAACTTCGTGTTGCCCGCATGCAGACCAGATTTTGCCGAAGTTGCCCCGCAGGCCTGGTCGAGATTGTGTGGCATTGGATCGCAGGATGAGGGCAGGGCTGGAAAGAATGTGGAAGAAAGTTAAGGTCCTTTACAGACATTTCCCTGGAGGGACTGAGGAAAAACACGAGGGCCGTGAGTCAGGAGAGCGGGGCCTGCCGAATACGAATCAGGAGAGCTAACTACTCATCTACTTCGTCGGGTTTAATTTCTTTATAAATTTACATGAAGTTTAAGTAAATTACCATTGTAGTTAACTTTGCGGCCTGCGAGTCGATAAGCTAGTGTGAATGCGACCTTAGATCTGGAAAAGTTTGGGATTCTCTGCTTTTTATTCTAGCAATTTGTGAGACGCCTGTATTCTTTTACAAAGTAAAGGAATTATGAAACTAACTTTATTATTGTAACATGTTATAATTTTCAAAGGAGTGGGTTGTCTATACGAGTGGTGCTAAATCAGATACTATTGAATGTTTGTGACGTTTATAATAAAACACCCTGAACTTTGGCTTGTGTCGTAAGTGCAGTTATTAATAAGCCAGTTCAAATTTATCGGCACAGTTTTTACCCGACAAATTCGTCTTGAGACACGACGTTTCCAAGAAAGAAAATGTGCTATGGTGCAAGACGTCATCCGTCACCCACCCACTTGTCCATTGTAACCTACACCCGTCTTTTATCACATATAGTTATGCCTTCGGTATTCTGCAAAGAGCATATTATTTTTAAAGTTACAAATAACATTCAAGCAGAAGATGACTATCTTCTACGTCGTAGCACCGTATAGTCTGGTAGAAGTTTACAAACGTTTCAGAGATCCCTGATGAACCACTGATGATAGAGGCAGCAAGCAAACTTCTACCAGGCTACACGGCGCTACAACCCAGTAGACAGCCATCTTTGGTCTTATCGCCGTGAAAACCTGAAATCCTACTTCGCATTCAAGGAAGCCAACACTTTTTCTTTTATGAATACCGTCTTTTTGTAAGTTACATTCTGAGAGATTTCGACACACGTTGTTGGCTATACATTGTATTTGTTACACAGTCCGCAATACGTTTGAGACAAAGTCAAGGAAGGTTTGAAATCATGCTGTTCTCTCAGGAATCAGTTTGTAATAAATAAATGAACTAGTCGAGTGGTATTTTAATAATATTAGAAATTACATGCTGTATAGATCAGAGCTATTAACCCTAGAAGGAATAAAGATACTGTGATGTAGGTGGTGGCGAAGACAAAGAAGTCTACTATTCAGAATGAAGATATTGACCCAAGTTCGCCCTTGCTCTACTGTGTTCGTCTAGACGCTGGTTTTGATTATTCTGTACTCTGATTTTCTGTAGTAACTGTCGGATATTACCGAAAAGAAACGTAATTCACCAAGGGCAGATCCTTTCCATCTCAAAGAGCACAGGCTCTTAGTTGCCGACATCCCACTGCGAACGTGGTAGTGTCAAATATTTTCAGGCCGGATAATAGTCGCAAACACCACAAAGTTAATGACTGCTGATTGGCTCTGTCGCTTTTGCTGTGCATACTCGGACGAGATGCCCACTTATGGTAAATCAAGAGCTGTTGTTGTACGAAAGAATGCCCAACGTTTTCCAGTATGTAATGCAACGTTCTAGACGAGATGGCATATGATCCAGCTTAACATAGAATAGTTACTCCTGATATGAGCTCTCACATGTTCATGTAATGAAAATCCATTTCAACACATTCTCTGAAGAAGAAAACAGTTCATTTTTACATAGGAAGTAAAGCAGAATGGCTGTCATATAATCAGTAAATTTGAAGAACTTTTTAGAGGTTTGGGGGAAGTAATTATTACTTGTATACTTATAATATTTAAAATATAAAGGAGCAGACTGCGTAGAATAAAATGTTAATTTTTCTCTGTGGTACACTATAAAAGTGAACAAACTGGAGATAATTTCCATACGCAACCCAGCGATTTATTAGAATGGGTTGCTGCAGGTTTAAATATTTAAATTTACCATTCCGTATTTTTACATAGTAGAGAGGGAAAAGTTCATTTATTTTTAAAGGGTAAGTATAGAGACCATCACATAGTGCATGTCTGGGGTTACGGAAGTTTGTTTCGCGAATAATAGGCCTATACATTTTGCAGTGTTCTAGATTCTTCTCACCCTTCCAATGTTTCCCTTTTGTGTGTGAATATAAAAATTTTAAAGAAGCTCTTGAATATGAATACTTCATTCCAAGTTGGCCATTTCACACTGTGCAAAGCCGTAACCATAGAAACAACAGACACTATGCACCATGCTTACAAAACAAAACAAAACAGCGCTGTCCTTCGTAGCGACAAGACGAAGTAAGCCACTCCGAAGATAATGAAGCTTATGGATCGTGACGCCATGTGGACTCGTAGGTAGATGCTTCAGGCATGAAGATGGAGACAGCTTGTTTCTTTGAAGCAGTTATATTTCCGTACTGTCTACACGGCGATAAAACCCGGAAAAGTGTCATATTTGACTCGTGAAAATGTCGAATTTTACAAACTCAGAAAATCACTGCATGTCTTCATACGGAATAATTGTTATTCACAAAATAAAATGTGCTATTGAGATAAATTGTGTAATAAAGTTCGCCTCATGATGTAACGAACCATTTTCGCAAATGTCAGCCCCCTATCTCATACCAGGAAAATGCGTTTCTAGCCACTTTCCATGTTAAAAGTTGTTTATGTTTTTACAAGGTCTTTATGAATGATTGTACTTGCTTAACAAATTTGTATGTACTGTCGTTCTGTGTGCATGACTCCGGATGTTATGACTTGTGGCCCATCTTCATTATAACTATTCTTAATTATGTGTTTTCACTTCGAGATTACTAGTGATAACAGTAACATCAATTTTGAGGTTGAACGCATGTAACTACTTACAAGTTTACATTGCGTCATAACGCAGAAGACTGTAATCGATTATTTTTAATCTAATTTCGTTCCAGAAACAATACTGACTTTATTCCAGTCATTGGTATTATAGACCAAGAGTTATGGGAAAAAAGAATGTAATTTCTTCATAAGTAATGATCCTTAAATACACTTTTAATTCTGCTACAGCAGAGCTTTGCGTAATAATTGCATTTAGGTCTACTACTTTGCATCTCTAGACAGCGTTGAACATCTCAGCTCAAGCAATGCAAAAATTACAGGAATACTCGCACACACTACTACTTTGTTGAAGTATATAAATGATGGGGGATGTCTCCCCCACCATTCTTGAGTAGCTTGTGTGTACTTGGAAAGAAGGTTTGATGGCCGAAGTTACTTCGCTTCGTAGAACCTAATGATTATGCTTTTCTTCCTGCCCATGGTTCAGTAGGATCCTCATTCTATTCTTACTTGTGTTTTCTTTTCCTGTTTTTTCCGTGTCTTGGTGAACAGAGATAATATTTTATGGTAGAATACTTCATAACTCTGTCTTATGGCTTGTTGACGTTAACGTATCAGTGTCTTGACTGCTTAATAAGTAACCCGATATCCAATGGAACCAAATAAATAAATGTAAAATATTATGGAATGTCTGTCTGTGAAATGACACCCTAAGCTGAAAAAAGATAAGTGCAGAGATACAGTTTTTAGGCATAAATTCTGCAGCTTTCTATTCATGCTGCGTGCCAGCAGTTTACCGAGTGTCCTCTTTGATTATGGACTCATGGTTAATGTGTAGGCAGATTCGATCCGGGCACGAATACCAAATTTCATGGTACATTGGTTATCACATCTGCTTCCAGAACTTCTGTAAATATTTGGATGAGATTTGGTGTGAAATTTATACCTTTGGGATATACCATAAAATCTTATTTTCAGCAACCGGTAATACAAACATGGCGGATCAGCGAAATTGCCGCTTGGTGGGTTCGACATAGTGCCATTTACAGCAGGTGTATACAATGATGTATGACAATGGATTTTCGAAAAACATTGGCCAGTACAACTTTTGGTTCATAATTCTTTGTATAGCGTAAGACAACATGGAGGCTGTGGAAATAGCAAACATTGGCTTAATCAGGTTTCAATTTCTTGACCACATTGCAGGTTTGGAGTACTGTACAGCAGAATTAGATCACGTTGTGTAGGCTTGTGTTATTGATTTATGGTACTTACTTGAGCTGACATTAACAGCACATGATGCTTGTACGTGGGAAGCTGGAGTTATGTAAACAAGATAACGGATTGTCGTCTTCTGAGAATACTTTCACTTTTAAATATACAGATTAAGCGACTTTCAGCATTTAAGCCTTGTCACGTAATATACATTGCGTTATTTATTGATCAGCTTGTAACACAAATGCAAGGCTTCCAGAATCTGTGCTATCTATGTCAAGAGTCAGTTTCCGATAAAGAATTAAATGGATAGGGAAAAGGGAACGTTTGAAAGGTTTGTTCATGCATTTTGGTGAAAAATGAGGAGACACCCTTATGTATCCTTATCGCCTGCAGTCTTTTGGTACACTATGGACCTTGTGGACGATACTCTTGGTAAGTGAAGTACTGACATTTTTTCTCCCCAGCTAGAAGCATTCACAATTGAGAATTACAGAGAATGCTTGTTGCGTGTATTTCCTGTAAGGATTACAAGTTTTCAGTCTAGTCTTTCTTCTCTACTGATTCATTCCTTCTTATCGGACACTTGAAAGAACAGCATTGATGCAGGGGACCTTGGATTTGAATTACAGACTGATGGATAAATCGAATGTTTAGCCTACAGTATGCGTTTAAATGGCTTTTAATGTGGGAGGAAAAGTGTTTACAAATTATGTGTACTTGAAGTTTTCTCAAAGTACTTTAAACCAATAACAGAATAACGCAAAGGAAGTTAACTCTGCAAGATAGCCGTGTGGCAATGTATTGCACTCATACGCGTGTCATGGATTGAATTCTGATAGAATCAACATTTATTCTTTGCTTCATGAAACGTTAATGTTTTACATTTTCCAAGGAATCACTGTATCAAAGTCGTGTTTTTCAAAAATCGATTTTCTTCCATCATTGTTGTCTTATGCCCCTATAGTAAGGGGCCCTGTTGTCGATCTCACGTCACAAGTGTGTTCGTACGCCATGTCGGTATTGCAGATTTTTCGGAAATTAAAAAGTGTGCGTTGAGGTAACCTCGAATGGCAGAACGTCCAAACCAAGTTCCACCGGTTTTCGAGTTAAACCATGCGGACAGAAAAAGCGACATGGTCAGCCCTTTATGAGTTTATTTTGTGAACATCGTGCAAAGAATGCGTAGTAATATATAAGAAGTTTGTCTGTACCTTAAACAAAAGACAAACATAGTAAATATCAAATTGATGCTCTTTAAAGAAACAAACCCTGTTTACGGTTAGAATCACAGGAAACGCATTAACAAAAAATGCAATATTACAGACTGTTAAAGCAAGTGATATGTATAGTTACCACAGGGTTTCTCAAGTGTTGAAGCAAATAATACTTTTAACGTACCATAGACATAGCTCTAATTTTGGAGTTATATTAGCCATAACCTAATTATCTCCCTATTATTTTGGGTTAGGCATTACGAATTGTTAGCACATGTGTATCAAGATGTCTCTTAATCGACGTAGGGCAAGTCGAACATATGATCTGTCTTTTAATATCAGTGAGCATGCTAATAATATGTTATGTTGGAAAATAGTCTGTATTTTGCGTGAATTCAGAAGCGAAGTGCTAATTTCTCAAATGTCATTGTGTGTGCTGCATTTCATTTCTTATAAAGTCTTCACTGTTTATTGGCTTGTTTTTGAGACTACCTGAGTTAAGAGTTTCGTACTACGGCTGGGGTATAGCGCAAACTATATAGTTAAACCCCCCACCGTAGGAATTTCGCCATGCGATGTTGTAAACGAGTTTGGTCTCCAGGTAGGTAGACGCTCACCGAGACTTCTCATTGGTCCATCCTAATAAGGTTAGACGGACTTGTCTGTAATTATCTACTCCCAGCGCCCCACAGGTCCAGCAATACACCTGCTTCAACAATGCAATTTCCACGCCTCTCCGCCGTCCACTGTGATCCAACAATTATCTCGTTCTAAAATCACAGCTAGGTAACTTGGTATAGAACTAGCACGCGGTGAAACCATTGGTTTTCGACGGATAGAGAAATTGAATTGCTTCCCTTTGGGTTATTTTCCTACATGAAACAAATGTCGGCACTTTTTGCTGTGTTAATGCTTCCACCAGCCCACACATTTTAAACTTTTTAATGTGAACTCAGATTTCACTATTGAAAAGTTATTCAAGCTGCCTCGATGACGAGAAGATATTTGGTTTTTATTTGTGTGTGATTTTTCACCATATGCGCGTATAAGGTGGTCAGGCATGATTCAACTCGAGGACGAAGGTTAATTAACATTATGCTATTGGTGACTGCCATAAAATTGTACTTATCAATTTATTTCAGTTGGTAATGTAAACATGGTGGACGAACAAACTTGTGGGATCGAAACAAGCGCCACTTGCATTTGGGGTCATTCTGTGATGCATGGTTGCAGATTTTAAGAAAATACGCAGCTTTGGGAAAGTACTTATTTGTCAGATAACAACATGGCGGCTGCACGAAACAAATCAAATATATCTTGATGTGACAGGATTCGATCCTGCGATTTCATGCGTACCACTACGCTATTGCAGAGATAATGCTATCACCATAGCTATTGATTTATTATTCTTCAACAACCGAACATGTTTTGTATGGTTGGAAACTGAAGTTGTCTAAATAAGATAACCGACATAAACTTTTCTTGATAATTCTGATTTTACAAAGGTCTCGTCTGATCCGACACGGGTTACACATTTCCAGCCATGGTTTAATATAAATATTGGCCAGCAAACATGCTCCGTCCATGATGTGAATGATGGTTGATGTTGAACCTGGTTTGTAGGAAAAGCGAATATGTAAAAGAAAATTTCATCATTAATAATGTTGATGATTTGGATGACATCCATATCAAATCTGGTTCAGTTATCCATGTAAGGTCTGGAACTCTAAATATGCTCGACGGTGTTATTCTCACCTGCGATATAAGTTGAATCTATGCGAGAGGGACATGCCGCAAGTTTATCTGTGATGAAAGGTTTAATGTTAGGTTGTTAACATATTTATCTACGTTAAATGGAAATCAATGAATGAAAATATTCAATTCAACATGGAAGTTTTAACATTGTAGCCCTAATCCAGTTTGTACTGTCACCATAAATAGGGATGCTGTTCTCTGATAAGTAAGCATAACAGGAACATGTCCTTTTCAGTGTCGTAAATTTCAACTTCAGTTATGGTTAATCAGTACAGAAAATATGCAAACATGGGCCTTATCTACAGGCACCAAGCTGCAGATCGCGGCCTGGCATCCCGTTTTCAGTTATCATTTCATACAGTATTAGTAAAAATTTTGTACGTAATTCCGCTTTCACTGAAGAGTTGTTATGGACGTTTCCTGTTATCAGCCAACCACTTATCACAGTGTCAGCTATTATTTTTACAATACTCTTAGAATCCATATTGCATAGACTATTAATACATTGATCAAGGTTGGTTCCAGAAACTGGACTTGGCTGTTTCTCAGCTACGAGACCACTGGGACTGCACAAGTTTCTCGGTAGACACTGATTGTGGACCCCCCCCCCCCCACCGCCTTTATGTCATTTTATGTCAATGTTTCAAGCTAAACAGACATCATGTAGATACCGAATACGTTTCTTCACCTCCTTGGTCAAATGTCGGCTCATTAACCCCGGTGGGTAATGTTTCATGTATGGGAACAGTATAGGTCTTATCACAAGCATAAAGATAATATTTCTCACGCCTGCGCTATTACGTCACTGAGTCCTCATCACATATATCACTTACACTCTGCAATAAAATACGCATTAAGTCTTGTTCTAGTACCTATAAATACAATGTTTAAAGCTATAGTTATGAATAATGGAATGTGCTTCGCAATAAGATTTGGTTTAAGTTCGTTTTGGGCCGGTTACATTTTATCGGTAATAGCCAATTTAATTAGACACATGTCGCCTTCACAATGTGGACTCTGCTGGAACGTTCTTCGGGCGGAGCGAGTTGGGTGGCCGCTCCGGGCCCCAGAGCACTTTCGGCACCCAAGCACGGCATTACGATAAAAAAAATTGTGCACAGCTACTCTTATAGCAATGAAGACCTTTTGAAACAAACAAATGAGGAGCCAATAGCCACACAAATTAAGCTCAGAAAATGGAGGTGGATTGGACATGC
>NW_019059944.1:0-14970 GCF_000696155.1 Zootermopsis nevadensis
TGATAATGTGCGTAACAAATGGACACTGACCCAACTGCTGCCATTTCCTCTCTGGAACAGGACGTTGGTGTCAGATTTCAGCTTCCGTGTACTAGGGAGTCTACCGGAAATTCTAGTCTTCACAAACAAGAAACTCTCTTGGTGTTTAGTCGTGTCTCTTCCGGGCATAACCAATGGACTAAGCCAAGTTCTTACTTTGTGTGAGCCGATTGTTTGGATCATGTGACAGTTGCAGTTTGATTCAAATGCATTTGACGTATGTATTGATTGACTTAAGTGAGAGCCATGTTGCTCGAAATTTAGACGAAACTTATGGAGGCGATGGGTGTTTTAGGGCCAGTCACATTTTTTGAATCACCGAAACCGACAGCAGCTCAGAATGAAGTTGGATTATACCTACAACATGGCAGTCGACATTGAGGAAATATTCTGCCTTAGGATAGGGCCCAGTTTCTTGACATTTTGACTGACTTTCAGCTTTTTGAAGGATTGTCTTGCATGCAGTTAGGTGGTAACCCTGCGTCATCTTATTACTTCTAGCCTCTCAGTCCAAACTGTTTGTATTTTTTGATCAAAAATCAAGTGTCTTCTATGCATAATTCCTCAGTCGAATTCAGCGATGCCAAGAAAATACTTTTTTTTACCCCCCCCCCCCCCCCCCCACACCACCCTACTCACCATCACACAACGCTTGTTTTTCCTTTCTTTCAGGTTCACGTGGCTTTGTTGAAAGAGTGGGATGAACCGGAAAATTCCCAAAGAAGTGTAAAGAAATAGTCGAAAGTTATAATTATGTAGCAAAGTTACAAGTAACATGGTTCGTTAACCTTCCATCGACAAATTGTCAAGGAAATGGGCGATTTGTGCCCTTGCGAAGTAAAGGCCTGACATCAGAGACTCGTCATTGGGTCGGAAATCAACGATTTTCTCATACGACGACGCCTGTCCACACGAAGAGCGCAACAACTCTTGTTTGGACGTTTTTCCCTGCTAGGACTTCGTATAAAATTTTCTTTCATAACTAAGTAATAAATTCCACGGAGAATAATAATCATACTTTTTTTTTGATAATCTGATTGTCGTTCAGCTAATCACGAAATTCCCAGTCTTTTGTGGAACCTCAGGGTTCATTACGAACCTTACGCTCCGTCCGATTTAGTACAGGGAACGTGTCCTCGAGGACACGCTGTGGAAGAGACTAGATTGGTTGGTCTGGAAGTCTTACGGATAGTAAAAGTACTTTGAATCCCTCCAGGGACCCAATCGGGCGTCTGGTGCCATGGATCTATATTTATCAGTACTACAAAATTCTGACCAGCGAACCAGCAACGCTTTGATTTGTAGGTAGATGGCATGATCAGGGATTGGGAAGGGTGCAGAATGGACACGAATGTGAGTTTTGTTTTGTGGGGGTGGGGTTTTTAAAAGAAACAGCTGTCGCGGGCTGAGACACAACCGATCCTTGTCACAGATAGGCCTACTTGCTGGCTATTTCTCGCATTTGCTTTGGTTCCCGGTTCATTTCTCTCGTGGTCCAGATCTGATCTTTCATGGAACGGCACGTCCTCAGCGATTCCAGACAAACTATGACATGTGACGCGGTCTGCTCTTGGCTGACTAGAAACAGGACTTGCGGTTGGACAATTTGTTTTTCCTCCCGCAAAACCGGAAACCGCAGACCATCACAGCTAATGATGGTAGACCGAAAATTCTGATGAGAGCCATCTGTGTCTTCCTGGAGTCATTACGCTTTTCTCTTTCGACAAACAAATTAGTACACGCGAATGTTTGTAGTGAAATGAAATAAAATGTTCCCCGTCTAAATTATTGATAAGAAATAGGAAAACAACCCCTTTTCTGGTTGAGCTGAAACCTCGTCTCTTTCTTAAGATAGGATTTTAATTGAGAATTTATCACGTGCTCTAGTATTTTTATACGTAAGATTAAATAATTTGTACATGTGTTCGAATAAAATTCTCATTTGAGCGTGCCTTTTAAAAAAAATACAGCTTAGCCTGTTTTTGGATTTAGAAGATTATCTATCGCTGTACCATGAAGAGAGGTTATTTACCATCCAGCTGGTATTATGTTCGAACAATGTACGAATAACCTGTCGGAGCCTGTTTCAAAATATATTTCTATTTCGTAGTCAGCACCTGAGGAGCTAGGCTGCCCCCATTGCTCTAATGGCTGACAATGACTGATGGAGCCACCGACACTTGGCCACTCATTATGAGTTGCCAGCCCCTCGAAATGACACGTCTCACTAAACTTTGCCCTTTCTCGAGACACAAAAAAAAAAGAATGTTACGCGGCAGACAAGATTATCACCCATATTCCGAGAAGGAGAAGAAAACTTGTGTACTTCCAGGAACAAGTCACTTTAGTGTTGGGGTAAGCGCTCCTCCTTTCGTTAAACAAGTATGAAAAGGCGCGCATCTGTTGCTATTCTGCGTACTTAATTTGTTTTTTATGTACGTTTATTCGGTGGGGGGTGTGGATTCAAAATATCGACGTACGTGTTTTTTGGTTCTAACGTCACGTGGACTCGAAAGTACGTTCCATTGTTTCGAACATACCGTCTCCATCTTTAGGACTGAGCAATTCGTTCCTCTGACACATCGGCGATTAACATCCGCGAGCAACTTATATCTCGTGTGGATTCAGCTGGCTCCGGTCGCGATATCTTTTTGCTCCGTGTTCATTAAAACCAGGGATTTCGTGACCAGCTGAGCGACTGTTAGCTTCTAAAGAACAACTCTGCGATGTAAAGAATCTGATTTATAGTACAACACTCCAGGTTTAAATTAAAACCAAGGAATTGATATTTTTCTTTCGGAAAGAACTTTTTCTACGCGCTGGGGTTGACGTGCGTTCCTTTGGCGAGGGCCAGGCCAGACGCATCTGTGAAGTGATGAGGGCGTTCATGCAGTTATTTCAAGTGATGGGAGCGCACCTCGGGACAACGCAGGAAACAGGAAACTGGGATCAATCCTGCTGGCAGATAATGAATCTGTTGTGCCATCTGCCTTGTTCCCCTCCAAGTGCAGAGGCTGCAGGGCGGCTGTCACACGTGGCACGCCATTACGAAAGGGAATTTCTGCGCTAATAACACATAAATATCCCGCAGAAGCTACATTAGTATCAAAATATTGCAAATATTTAACTCTCGAAGTTAAGTGTGTGCGTGCCTTTGTTTGCTTGGTAGGCTCCTACATATCCCACGGTGGTCTAGCGGTTAGAACGCTGGCCTTGTAATCCTGGGGGTCTCGGGTTCGATTCCCGGCGGTGCCCGAATTTATAACTTGAGTTGGGCAAGGCCGTGGTCTAGGCAACACGGAGTTTTCCTCCGTGGCATCCCAACAATTACTCCATTCACACACAGAAGAAGGCAATGGCAAACCACTTCTGGATCATCCGCCAAGAACGTATATGAACAGGTCCCAGACCGAGAAAATGATGGAAGGATCCTGTTCATATGGACATGTCGTCAGACAGAACACTAAATAAAATAAATAAATAGGATCCTCTGCCAAGAACGTATATGAACAGGTCCCAGTCCGAGAAAAGGATGGAAGGATCCTGTTCATATGGACCTGTCGTCAGACAGAACACTACAAATAAATAAAATAAAGACGGACATTACGAAGTTCGGCTGTAAGGATGTGGTGTGGGTTAATCTTGATAAATATCGTGTCCAGTGATCGAATTTGAATCTTTGGGATGCTGTAAGGAGAAATAAGGAAATTTGTTCTTACGTTTGAAAAGTGAATTTTAAAGTTTCTCTGGAAATGGGTCTTGGAGCCAGAAATTAGACTGCAGGGTAGTTGTCAGCTTCTATGACGGTTAGTAGACTTACCAGTCTGTATCATCGGGTACTATTCTCATCACAGCTCGCTGGACCACCCTGATTTTATCCAGTCGTCGTGGGAGCGTTATGTAGATTCATTTAGAACGAATTAATAGCACAAATTGAGCGATCAGACAATTCAATCTTTGGATGACGAAATACCGGTTTATAATCTTGAATGTGGTAAGTAGTGACCTCTGTCACAGACAGGTCCTACAGCGCATGCTCTCTACGTCTTATTCTTTCACGGTTTAGTCCCTCTCATGTGGCTCGATCCAGAATTAAATTTAAATATAAATATTTTACAAGACTAGAGGATGTCGTAAATTATTTTAATTGGATTTACGAAGATGTGAAAACATTTGTGCGTGACGTACGCTTTTGTACAGCGTCCACATCTTGTGTCAGTTATTCGAATAAACTGATAAACTGAGGTGAATGTGGTCATTTGAGCTGGAATTGTGAAGCAGCTGATATAAGTTAGTCGAACGTCTTGTACGCGATTGGTATGACTTTCCATTGGACACGGGTTGTTACGTTTGAATTTCAAAATAGTCGTCACTCACACTTCGGAATGAAAGACGGTTTTACAGAAGTCTCGCTGGGAGGAAGTGGTTTGGATTCATCTGGCTCTGGTTAGGGATCGTAATGAAATGGACCTGCTCCGTAAGAGGTAAGAGCTTTCGTGACTATCTCAGAGTACCGCCAGCTTTTCAAAAGAACTCTCTATGAGATGTCTTCTAAGATTGTACATCCCTGATAATGCCTTAACAAAATGACAGTTACTTAAAGATTATATTAAGGCACATGAGAGCTTAAAGTGAGGTAATGGAAGGAGAAGCCACTTATGTTTGGAAGGCAGATGAAACACAGTCTACCCAACGTGTCACAGTGGGGATCAGTTAACTTATTTTGAACCCGATTTTAAAGAAGTAAATTGCTTTTCAGTGTTTATCCTTGAAGACGTTCTGATAAACCAGGGGTGTCCGAATCTGACTTATCTTCCCGACTCAGTACCAGCCCTTCATAATTCTCTTAGAATTGTCCAATTGCGCAGACTAAAAGCAAATTTGAAATTAAAATGACACGAAGGGTGTGGTGGGACGCTTTTCGTTGCCACTTCGTCCAAACCAGCCTCGTATGCTGTAGTTCTGATACAGATGGAGACGATCGCTATACTTCAACTACTGGCGAAGTTAAGAATGCGTGGAGCCTTTCCTCCACTCATCACACGCGATTTCGTGCGGTTATCAAAGGACGTAAAGATATTTGGAACGTCCCAGGTTCAAGTCTAGATCCAGAGATCGGATATCCTCAGAATTTTCGTGGTATTCGACAGTCCCTCCAGGCAGATCCTAACAGTTTCTTAAATTGGGTCATGGACGTTTCCTTTCGAATCTTTTCCAATTCTTAATTAATTTATCATACTAGGATTTCATTCGACGCTGAAGTCTGGTTGTTGAAAGCACCAGTTAATGGATGAATGTTACATAATTAATGTATTAATCCGGTCTTAACGCAGAGTAAAAACTTCGTCTGTTCTGCGTTCTTCATAAATGTGGTCATACGAGTAAGCTATTTCCAGGCTTTGCAGATGATTGTCTCTAGAGTTCAAGTACACCAACTTCATAAAATATTATAAGCCATCTGTTAGCTTTCACGGCATTTAGTAACAATTATTGTGAAACGAGTAGAAGCTGCTCCATTGGTCTCATAAGCTCGGATCTTTCTCCCAGCTGCAACGATCTCTGGCGTTTGTACAGCTCGGCGTAATTAGTAGCTCATCAAGTTTTAACAATAAATTACCGCGGTGATTGGTCAAGAATAAGAAGAATAAAACAAACAAGAAAGAACATTTGTGTTTTTTGTATTTCATTTTGAGCAATTTACTTACGGAGTCACAAAAAAAAAATGTAAAACGCGGCCAACTTGAAACTTTAAAACATATAATAGCGAAACAATAATTTAGCTGGCCATGAAAACAGATGAATCAACATTTATCTTACCGCAAGTTTATTGCTGCGAAGATTATCCCTGATTTATCTATTTGCATACTTTGAAAAAAAGAGAGAGAAATTTCCATGAAGAATAACGTTTATAATAAATTGGTCTTTTTGAATATCTTTAATGATTTTACGCTCATATAATGAACAAAGAATTTGTAATATTTTCTTAACCTTAATTACTTTCTGTGTCATTGTAACCGATTTGTTTCGTTAAATGGAAACTGCAGTGCGTGGTTTTACTCGGGAACAATGCAGTTGGGTCGTGCGATGAGGTAATGGCGTCTGAGAAATTGTAACATCTGTGAGTCTAATTTTAGGTGCAGACTCGCTCCGGTCCCAGTGAAATTTATTATTAATTTTTTATTATTATATAATGTGGCTGTATTGCTGTGTTGCTGCATGTCTGTTGGAGACGACATTAATTTGCGAATTTTTCTCTCGTTTTTTTTTAATTTTAAGCAACGGAGAAGTAAGTACTCCAGCGGAGTACATTCGTTTTCCAAATGTTTTTTTTTTGCGATTATGCATTCCTCATTTATATCTTTGTCGGCCTATAATTACACTTTTGTTTTACATTACAACCATTAAGTTAAAGAGCATGAGATTGGCGAGACATATAGCACGTAAATACGAGATGATTTTCTTTTTTTACATAATTTTTGATCGGAAATGAAGGGAGTACACCATTTGGGAAACAGTCCCAAGTGCACACTGGAAAATAATTAGCTAATTAAAATAATGTTAAACGTATTATTGCGTTAGAGTGAGGAATGGATTCATCTGGCTTAGGATATGGATAATGGTGGTCTTTTGTGAGCACGCTGATAATTATTGCGTTTACATCAAAATGAGAGAATTTTATTGACCGGCAGAGATATATCAGTTTATATGGAGTTAGCAACATTTTTTTTGTAAATGGTTGTAAAGTACCAAGTTTCGTCGAAATCCTTTCAGTTTCTTCGAAAACATTCAAACTGATGGACGTGGTTTAAGTCTACATTTTTGTGCACGAAGATAAAGTTGAGCGTGTGCAGGTGGGGCGTGGAGGTACAACTCCACGCCTCAAACTTTCTCCACGGTTTAGATTCTCTCTTCAACTTTTTTTTTTCTACGATCGTTTTTAATATTATCTTATCACTACCCTCGCATCTATATACGTACGTCTCCTCACTTGACGTTTACCGATTAATAATCTGTGTGCATTTCTCTTTTCCCACGTGCTTTAAACAGAAATTTCCTCGCAGCTGAATAATAATTTTCACCGACCGTAGGTGTGATCGTTCGAAAGTATTTTTTTTTTTCGAAATATCTATTAACATTTCTCGAGTTGGCGTCTCTACAGGGAAGCCTTTCAGATCCAGTGTTTATGTAATCTGTCAATCATGTGCCTGATTCCCAGCTGATTTCTCATCACCCGTACAATCTCATTTACACATAAACCATTTATAAAGTTATTGAAATTGGCCGTACAAACAAACAAACAAACAAACAAACAAACAAACAAACAAACAAACAAACAAGTTGATAGAACTGTGCATTTGTGCAGCCTCGTTAAATTCATTATGCGTATCCCCTCCTACCTGAGCTACATGAAGGTTTCTGAAAATTCCAAGAGCGGAAAGGTGTACTCCAATGGAGTAAAGAAGGTGTTCGATGAAGTTGGCAACATTTCATCTCGTGCGGAGATCAAGAATGCATGGAGCCCATCCACCACTTCGTCTGTATGATCGCATTATGTAGGTCTCAGGAACAAAGGCGCTTTCAGGGAGCGAGTAACCCAAATCCACGGAGCGGAATCGTCGAAAAGCTGACGGTCGATCAGCTGTTCAAGAAATCCTCTGCCTTCTAAGGAAACCGAAAGTCTATTGCCGTGTTCAGAAGAGACAGATACTGAGTCACTCCACACACCTTTTAAGATCCATTTTAATATTATACTCCACGGTTTTTAAAACAACCGGAGCTTGAATATGACCATTCACCTTTTGTAATACCGGTAGAATGCTTTCGTGTGTCCGCATGTTTCGCCAATGCGACTGTTGGGTGGATTTCGACGAAATTTGCTACGGTTGGTTTTGTAATGAAATGTGTTGGGCGAATTCAACTTTTGTCCTTCCGTTTAATTTTATCTTGACACGAAGGCGTCAGCAAACATTAAGCTTGTCACTTTGTTACGTCATTTCAATCGCGTGACGTTTTTCGTGAAAACGTTTGTCAGTTTCCGCGTTTGCGCAGTTACGTAGTGGCCCGAAGGCGATTTTTTTTCTTTTAGTCAACAAATTCTTATCGAGGTTTTGTTATTAACAATAACAAATGAGACGTAACTAGTGAACGTATTTTTGTTTATTTTTCGCTGTTCTGTGTTGTAAAGCGGAAGACAGGCTTGAATGCGTAATGACCTGCACACTGAGCAGGGAATGAGTGCCGAGTTGCTTCATCAGACTTGGCCTGGTAGCACTGTTGCCTCGGACCTCCCATACAGACCAACACGAACTCTGGTTATGTTCGATTTTCAATCCGTCAGGTTGGTACGAGACAGAACCGCGTTTGTAAAAGGAGACAAATGGTTTCTGTTGCTAACAAATGAAAGGGGCTCGCTCCCGTGGGGTCTAACGTGACCCTACCCGGCTCCACTCTGGCCCCTCGCTGACTCTCGGAGAAATTTATCAAACAGCGGGAGACGAACCCCTGACCTCCCGAGTGACAGTAGCATGGTGAAATTGACCAACCATCTTATATCTATTATCTCATCTTCTGCCTGGATCGTTTTGACTTTATAATTTCGGGAATGTTGTTTTTCTGAATTAGGGTGTTGAGCAAACACGATTCGTCTCGCCCTTTTGTTCATAAATTAAACAATACCCACTGTGCTAGCCTGCTCGAATATTCATTTCTAATAATAAAACGGACGTATACGTGAATAAATTACGTCGAGTGGCAGAACTGAACTCGCGTTTGGCAAGACCACGAGGTGTGATCTTGGTGCATAAATATTATTCTTTATTGCATTTACACTGGGCGGGCGGGGATCTGTTCCCGGGAGATCAAATATTTGTGTGTGTGTTTTTCTATACCACCTGCTTTAACAGTCAGTAACTTTTTGTGTTTATTTCTTATATGATTCTTGCTGTAGACTGCGATTATTTCCTTAAACAAGGTTAACCAGTTGATCTTCGTAATGGTGAAGTGTAGTGTTTTCTTCGCGGTACGGACTGAATTCTTAAGTTTCATTTGAAAAAGCTTCGGCTCCAAAGGTTAATTAGCGTTTTAGTCGTATTATTTCCTTAAACAAGGTTAACCAGTTGATCTTTGTAATGGTGAAGTGTAGTGTTTTCTTCGCGGTACGGACTGAATTCTTAAAGGTTAACCAGTCGATCTTTGTAATGGTGAGGTGTAGTGTTTTCTTCGCGGTACGGACAGAATTCTTAAATACTTGGAAGAGGTTCGATTTCAAAGGGTGAGTGTGGAGATGTAGACAAATATGAATTGTAGGTGGGAGTACATTGACTAAACAGACGTTGACATGTGAAAAGAGGTAGTCCCCGAGCTTCGCCGCCTACTGTAAGAAATAATATGTTACGACAAGGACTTGGAACTTGGACCAGCGTAAGCAACCAGAAAGAAATGTTGGTCTTCAACAAATATTGCAACGGGAATCATATGGGCGAGACATGTAGATCGTGAAGCCTGAAGGAAAGAAACCGCAAAATCTGATATGAGGTCGTGGATTGGATTCCTCTGGCGGGTTGTAGAGAACACGGTAATGAACTTTTGGTTCGTGTAAGACGCGGGGAAAATGTCTTGGCTAGATGCGCCTCTGAAGAAGGGTCGTGCTCCAGGCGAGCTGACAGGGGTCTGTGAATCTGTGCCCAGCTTTGGAAAGAGCTGTTTGCAACTTTTCGGAA
The DNA here is from genome assembly GCF_000696155.1 of Zootermopsis nevadensis. Next base: position 9,759 of record NW_019059944.1, read on the forward strand.
TTCCAGGCTCGCGCACTGTCTGAGATCAATACTTCCACTGTGCTCAAGGACAGGAGTTCGTTTTGGACGGACGATAACGCGGTTTTCGGTTCCTTTGCGTAAGACGCGTCGAACGCACGCACGCACGCACGGCGACCGGGGCGGGAAAACTGTTTACTCTGCGAATTAATCGGCGAATTTCGAGGGAACATCGTATTGGCGGAGTAAACTTAAAGTCGTCCAGAATTTTTTTTATTATTAATATCGGCCGAACGAATACTTGACATGAAGCTTCTATAATCTTCTCACAGATGTCTCTTGTAAAAAGTGTCCATAGATAAGATGAAATGTCGCCTTCCGTACTATCTACATATTTTATTATAAACTTCTTGTCTTGGCCTGAAGCGAGCACTAAAAAATGCAGCGAAAAATAATACTTTACTTGAAACTTTCTCGATTAATCTCAATAAAATCCTCTAGAGCAAGATGCTCCCATCTTCAGGGCAACCTTGAAGATAAATTTTTAGTAAAAACTTGCATTTTGATTTTCTTTGCTAAGAATGGTTGCTTCGAACTGCGGTAAAATGAATCTCAGCCGTAGTGAGGTGTGACGGAAAATGTCAGTGAGCTCACTAGAACATAAGTGTACTCCAGTGGAGTGTTCTTTTGCAATGTTTTTTTTCAAAGGCAGTGATAGTTGAAACGTCGGAAATTGAGGACACGGCGCGCTAGCGTCTGTCTTAACACAGCGAACACGAATAGGATGGGCTGGGCATGCAGATAGGATGAAAATACGGAGGTATTATGGGGACGTTTCTTAGAAAACGGCCACTTTGTAGATTAAGAAGTTCCTGGCCTGATTTATTCGGTAAGTTTACTCGTGAAAGAGACTTCGTGTAGTTCCTCGTACATCATCTCAGAGAATAGTTTCAATAATACTTTTTGGGTGGGTGAGCTTCTAGCTAAGTGTATCCCATTATAAGGGAACGGATTATTAAAATTCCTGCGCGTTGCGTCACTATTTGAATTATGGTGAAAGACTCCTGCGTGCTTATCGCCTTGAGCGCCAAGCGGCTACGCGGATGGTTATTACAACTTTAGCATGTGGCAGTTCTGTATTACCATTTATAAAATACACACGCAGCTTTGCCCTCAGAACAAGATCTAAGACTTTGTGTTCCTCGGCTGGTCTTCTGCTCGCGGAGCTGCCGATATGTTCAAAGTCTGGCCTGTTTTTAACTCTGCTTACCAGACATAATGAAAAGTATTTCCAAGTACGCGCTATGTTCAAATTATTTATCACACTTATTATGTTTTTTTTTTCATTTATTTATATAACTATTTGTAGTACAGAAACCTTACAGATACATTAACATTATTTTACACGCAATTAATAATCGACTTGATGAAGGCCGCGTTTCAGGTTCTCGGCGTCAAACACGAATATAACTTTCTTCAGTGATTCTGCGCAGTGTAGTATGTTAAAAAATTGACCGACGTTTCAGAGGCGTTCACCGCCTCCATCGTCGCTTTTTAAATGCGTTGAAGCGAACTTTAATTGAAACATGACGGCACATATCGACTCAAGTCGCGGAACACAGGTTGAAAAAACAGTGATTTAGGGTATCAGTACAATGAAAACTGTACCGTCGAAACGACAGAATAGGGATATTTCCACATATCATATTTGGCACTCCTGATTTTAATGGTTACGAAAATAAAGTGTTTTCCTGCTCTTAAATACGTCATGTGTGGCGTATAGGGGGAGTGGAGGTAGAAACATCTAAGTAGTCTTCATAAATCACCAATTCCATTATCACCACGTAGTCTAGCGGTTAGAACGCTGGCTTTGTAATCCTGGGGTCTCGGGTTCGATTCCCGGCGGTGCCCGAATTTATAACTTGTGTTGGGCAAGGCCGTGGTCTAGGCAACGCGGAGTTTTCCTCCGTGGCATCCCAACAATTACTCCATTCACACACAGAAGAAGGCAATGGCAAACCACTTCTGGATCATCTGCCAAGAACGTATATGAACAGGTCCCAATCCGAGAAAAGGATGGAAGGATCCTGGTCATATGGACCTGTCCTCAGACAGAACACTAAAATAAATAATAATCACACACAGAAGCAGGCAATGGCAAACCACTTCTGGATCATCTGCCAAGAACGTATATGAACAGGTCCCAGTCCGAGAAAAGGATGGAAGGATCCTGTTCATATGGACCTGTCCTCAGACAGAACACTAAATAAATAAAATAGTATACACGAATGTGAACAAATACGAAATGAAATTACACTGATCTTGGGTATCAGAGGTTAAAATGACAAGACGTAGTTCAGAACAGCATTTTACAGAGATGTCGGTAGGCAGAGTCGATTTTCCCTGGTGTTTCAGTGCGTTTAGTAGCGGTATTCGAATTGAGACAATGGGTCAAACACCTAGGGGCAGCTGACCAGTTCCCGTGTCGCCCTCCGCCGCCACGCATGCGCGGTAAGGGTGTATCATAACTAATGGAAGGAAACCTCTCTGTATCTAGATTGCAGAAAAGCACGTGTACGCTACAGATAATGATATTATAACAATAGAGTAATGCTATAATGAGGTGCCTTTGTGTACACACATGGACCAGGGTGTGGCCCACTTGCTTCAGTCCGAAGTGGGTTCTATATGCAAATTATTTACCGGGTTTCAGTGGCGTGCAGACACTTCTGTCGAACGGGACGTGTTGTTACTATTTCTCCCGCTTTTAAATGTTCTTATTTCGTTACTTATACATTAATTTTTCTTTGTTTCAACCAGCAACAAAGACAAGACTTTCGATTCGGTTTAGCGAGTTAAATGCCTGTGAAATGACTCGTGAAAATTTTTAGCTGAAACACCACAATCTGTACGTTCGCCAGTTAACTAACCTTTTTGAGTAGAGTGTACATTTTATCTCTCTCTATCTCTCTCTGAATTCGCCTCACGAATGGTCAGTAAACATCCCACCACGAGTTCCCTGACGAAGGATTACATTTTGTTTTATAGTGATTTCTGTCTGCACGCCACTGATACACGTTCGGGTGTAGTCTTGATACGTCTTGTTCGTACATCGTGTACGAACAGATTATTTTGTTTTAAAAACTGATGCTCTCAACATTTGACAAGTTGTTTCTTTGTTATGAAGCATAGCTGCATTGTTTTTTATTTTTTTAAACTTTTTTGTGACATTTATATACGTGTGTGCCCATGAGAGACATTTTATCACGAACACAATTAAATTCCTCGTTTTAATGAAGTGTTTCGGTATGAATACTTAATCATAGTTGTCACTGAACCAAAGTAAAATATTTTCGCTGCTTTTATGATATCGTTCACTTTTAATCCTTTTCGTCTCGTTTGCGATATATCTCGCTTATAGCAATGACGAATCTAGACGAAATTTAGTTTCTCCGCTGAATATAGGAGGGAATTTGTTTTATTTGCAGTTGGTAGCAGAATGCGTCTGAATTTTCTATGTCGCGGTAGGTTTCCCGGTTTTGAAACTGAGGTACGTAACTCGTTGATTTAACGTTGTTCTGCTTGAAAGTAAGACGTGGACCGGTTCATAACAAACTTCAGTCGGAACGGAACGGAGTCCTCCCCTGCTTCAATCTCGTCATCCCATCGGGAACACGAATTTCACAGGAATTCGAGTCCAAATGAACATTTAATAAATTTTTATTGGGGAAGTCAGGAATGGATTGATCTGGCTTGGGTTAGAGACCAATTCAGGGTTATTGTGAACACGGTAATGAATCTTAGGGTCCCATAATGGGCTGATAATTTCTTGGCTAGCTCAGCGACTGTTCGATGCTCAAAAATTCCTCTGTAAATGCGACATTTTGTAAAATGTCCTCTTACGTGCGGTCCACGTTCCTTCAAGGCGAGCGGCCAATTAAAATATATTTACACATAAAAAAAGAGAAAGATTTAAAATATTTTTCCTTCTAAATGTTTGATAAAACGAGATAATTCATAGAGGCTACTGTTTACTTTTTACGTTTCTCATTTCTAATGGTTTCTTTACAAATTACTGTAGCATTTGATTGGACGTTAAGAAAATAAAAGTATCTTAAAAATATGTAATATTACGTTCTGGAATTTTATGTAAAACACAAATTGGTGTCTGTTATTAAAAAAAAGCCAGCTTTATAAAAAATAAAAATTATATCTCATTTATGTTAATGAGTAGAAGTCAGTGTCGTATTTGAGTCCATCTGACGTAGCCTATTGTGTTTTTCAGAACATTCGTATTTAATCTTCATGTCTTATTTGTTCCGGAGACCGTCTGTCCTAACCGAGGTTTCTCCTGGTGGTCCTCAGTTACTCCAGGAAAATTCCGGCAAAGAACATTAAGTTAGGCGACGAATAAATCAACAACAACAAAAAACCGACGCCTGCGCACAAAAGAAGTAGCCAGAAAGACGCAGGCAGAAAAAGAACGTGTTGCGCATGCGTGGTTAGACACCATTTATAAACTCTCTCCACACAATTTTGAAAGGACTCCGCAGACGTTATAAATTTCCTTCGCTCGCTTTGAAATCGGCAATAAAAAGAAATAATTCATTAGCCTAATGCATCATGCAGGTAGCTTCAACACGAGTTGTCATATACCCGTAAATCCATATCAATTTTTCTCCGAAGACAAGGATGTTTTGTCTGTCTGAACATTGCATTGAGATGCTCATTTGTTCTCTCCAGCATCCTCAGGCCGACAACAAGCTTTACCTGCTTTTAATGTGCGTAGAGAAGGCTTTTGAATTTCATCTCACGTATAAACCCGTTCCTGAAGCCCTGATACGTTCAAAACAGATGTATCTGAGTGGGCACTCCGAGCTATTACCAGGGCATTGTGTTACTGAACATGGATTTCGTCTAAGGAAGGCAGCTGTGACATTACAGTGACGATTATAACCCAATAGAGATGTTTAAGGCGATTCGGATGGCGGGGAGGGCGTACGTCCGAGGTAGTCACGGCCAAGGACCACTGCCTCTGTGCGTCAGAAAGATCTGAGTCTTTAATTCTTCTCGTGCCAGAATATTTTGCTGAATTATTTGTTTTCAGAGTCTTGAGATTTGTATTAGTGCCTCAGAGTACGATGCCAGATGACGAAAAAAGTTATGTTAGGTTATGTTAGGTTGGGTTAGGTTAGGTTAGGTTAGGTTAGGTTAGGTTAGGTTAGGTTAGGTTAGGTTATGTTAGGTTAGGTTA
>NW_019059944.1:24356-40762 GCF_000696155.1 Zootermopsis nevadensis
ATAATGTCAGGCGGGATCTATGGGAGATAGGAGTCGAAGGAGACTGGATTTTGTTGGCCCAGGACAGGGTCCGGTGGAGGGCTTTGGTTAATTCGGTGATGAACATTCGGGTTCCGTAAGCCATCTGGTTGGTTGGTTATGATACGCGCCTTGTCGTAAAAGACGCTGAATTTTTTGAACATCAGATGCGCTGTCAACTTCCAAGAATGGTTCTGCGCCGTGAAGTTAAGTCACAACTTACAGCAGGGTTGTCCAACTTTTTTCTTCCCTAGGACGAAGAATAATTTTTCCGTTGCATCCAAGCGTCGAGAAACCGTTCCTTGGACTGTGTTTGAAAACTAATAATCTTTAACAACGCTAGTTCAGAAATGACGTTACCGTAGTGTGCGCTCAGATATATATTTTATTGAAAAATACATCGCGCGTAGAAACGAACAGACGATTCGGCAGCGAGGAAATGGTGAGAAATAATTTTGCGGGCCGGATCGGGTTCTCGGACCGCCAGTTTATATGACCGCGGCTGAATTAGATAAACCGAACAGACGCGTACTAACACGTTGTGGCTTGCAGAATTTCGATGTGTGTCCTGAATTATTGAGAGGATTCCAGTCGCATCCCTTTCAAATCTCCCTCCTCCTCCGTCTTGTCACATACGGCACTGAAAGTCGTCTCGCCCCCTCAGTTTTGTGAGGGATCACATTCGGAAATTAACTCGTGAGTCAGCTTAATCCGTTTTTAATTTCCGAGTTCCACATGAAGTGCGAAATGATATTTACTGACGCACGATGTGGCTAAACGATCAATCATGCCGGGACTGTGACAATGCCATAACAATCGCTGATGCGTCATAAGGCAAAGCCCCCCCCCCCCCCCCCAGGGGCCCCCTTGCGACAATGCTTTTTGAGATCAATACGGAAACATTTGAGAGCGGAGAACGGACACTGGGATCAAGAAGGCTTTGCTGACACATGTAGTAGATTCGCAAGTCATTTCAGCACTCTTTGAGATGGCCAAGAGCGAATTGGTTTTTTGGCCTGTTAAAAGTAAAATTTTGGCTTCCGCATTTAGAGACTGAGGAAAATCCTTTAACCTCCGAGTAACCGAGCGGAGATCTGAAAATTAAATTAAAGTTTTACCTCTGTGATAATTTACCCAATTGTTCATCACCATGCATAATCATCTTCTCGTGTTATTCGACACTTAATAGCCTCTGTAGTTCATGTTCCATCGTTGAAAGCCTATCGAAACGTCTGTTATTTTTACACTACGTGAATTCGTCATTGAGACAGCACTGCCAAAACCAAACCACTCTACAGATTAGTGCATGGAACACTAACTTGATTCCCCTGTCAATAGGCATTCAGTCTGCAAGAGTTTGCAGTTCATGGCTCCTTCTGACACAGGTCGAGGTTAAACTGATTTAGGGGTGAAATTACAGGCAATTCCTGGAGTCAATACGCATGGAACATGACGTTTACTCTGGAAACCATAATTTCGTTACCGGAAAACAGATTACGAAATGCCATTTGCCACATCGAATCACGATTATGCTCTACCGCTGTTTCAGTTACGAACAGAAAACATTTTATTTCCGTGCTGTGTCTGTTTTAATGTGAATTCCGATTAATTTTCAGTGTATGTTTTATGGAGCTTTATAATACGTTCAAGTGGTTTTATGATTTTGTATCAATTTTATGGCTTACTCGTGGGTTTTAAGTGCTTTTTATCCTGGGAACCCCCAGTAACACGACATCGGCTGTATGAAATTCGCTTCACGGCTGTCATAATTTCCCGCGTTCAAATATGTCGGTTTCTCGTTCTTGGGTATTCCTTACTCCTTTGTTCTCGTAATTCATACTTCAACTTATGTTTTGTTTCTTCTCTAAAAACTTGTTGTTGACTCAGAATATTAAAAAAAAACCTTATTGTGGCACAAATTTATTTCTCTCATTAAATATCTGGGACATTTATCCTGTTTACGTGTTTAAGTTTGGTTTTTTAGGGAAAACTGTTCATAATGAATTTGCTTATGCTGTTTGTTTATTCTGTCCTTGATTTATATTTACGACAGAGAATTATCTCGGGTCTCTCTCGTTATCCTCTGGTGTGGCGAGATAAAATTACGTTCCTCGTAAGATTTCAACTTCTGCAAAACAGTTTTCCTTTATTTGCGTTCCTTTGAGCGTGCTTTCATCCTAAATAATGCCACATCTTGTTCAGGCAACAATGTTGCCAACTGTAGTTTGTACGAATTCAAAACTTCCCTAATAATGCATAAACTTAATGGTGTAGAAACATTTCATGATTCATTTGCGCTGTAGAATTAATTACTAAACCAACGCCAAGCAACGAACGCAGTGTTTAGGTTAGGTTAGGCTTAAAACAGTTGAGGATCGGAAATAAAACAGAGTGATTCAATGCGTCAATTTTCTAAACACCCACAACACTAAATTATTTGTTGGGGTTATCCAAACTTTACTCCAAGCACATGTCAATCTTTTCAAGCACAGTGGTAAATATCTGTACCACCTGCTTTAATAACCAGCAACTCTACATTGTGCCCACAGTGCATTTATTTATTTCATATGATTTTTAAAATGAACAGCGATTATTTCCTTAAACATCGTTAACCAGTTGATCTTCGTAATGGCGAAGTGCGGTGTTTTCTTAGCGGTACGGACTGGATTTTTTTAAAAAAGCAACAACACAGAGGAGAAGGTCCTGTAGCCGGCCATCTTGACACTTTTTCTCGATTTTCATCTGCGTTTAAGAAAAATTGATATGGTTACCAAAAAATTCATTACCCGAAAGTCTTCAGTTTTATTCATCCTAATCAAGGGGACGAGGGGGCATTGCCTGAAACCCTAACCATAAGACCCTCCCCCTTTCTCCATAAATAAAGTGTATCTTACTTCCCCCTCAGAATGTTATCTGTTTTGGTACTTTCATCCGCAAACCAAAATCTGTTTCTCACTCGACATTAAAGCGTCTCATTTCCTGACCGAAGGAGACGCAGCGCTTGGACAACGCTCGTTTTTCTTCGTGTGACTCACGTGTTTTTTACAGTCACTCCAAAGTTATATTCTGTAGCGTGTTACAGCTTCGTGCTTTTGTCACTCGTTAAGATCAGGCGCAGATCTGACGAGAATGTTACGAGCTCTTAACTTCGCCTGTCAGAAAATTTCTTCCTACGTCTTTGCTATTGTATTTATTCTTTTTCGAAGTCGGCAGTTTTCCCTCCTGATTTTCCTCTCTTTTCTTCGACGATTCAATTTTTTTTGGCTGATTTTCTTTCTCGTTTTTTTTTTTTCACATCTAGGTGCTAACTTCTACTGCGTCCCCCTGTATGTCAGAAGGCAATTTATACTCTGTTTCCTCCTCCTCGTCTTCTCTCACGCTTCAATTCCTGTCCGCCTGTGTCTCCTTCTCTTTTTGTACCGAGCGAGGTTCGTTCCGCAGAGGAAAACTTGCAGCGGAATTATTTTCCGGGAAAGGGACGCGCTATACTGTATAATCAAATTCCACCATGATTCCTTATTCGTTCACATCTCTCTTCTTCTTCTTCTTCTTCCTCTTACTGCAAACACGTCCCTTCCGTTTGACGTCGAAGTTTTCTCTCGTGTGGACACAACAAAGCAACTTACCCGGAAAAATAAGAGAGGGGTTACACGGTAAACTGCTCGCTTGTTTGTGCGTTCGATCGCATTTTTCGCTTTATAATCGCGTCCTCTTTTAATATAATTTTAAACGGTCGTTCCTGCGAGTCCGGGGAGGTCACGAGGGCTAATTCGCCATAACTTTGTCCAGGCTTGCTCAGGGGTCATTTTAATCTACCTACAGTGGATACGAGGGCGTTATTTATCCGGCGGCTAATCGACTGGAGTTTCAAGGAATTTAAGTCTTAGGGCCAAATACCGTCCACATAGTATATAAAAATCCAGTCCGTACCGCGAAGAAAACACTACACCTCACCATTACAAAGATCAGCTGGTCACTTTTAAAAAAAGGTTTTTTAGATTTCAGTCCGTACCGCGAAGAAAACACTACACCTCACCATTACAAAGATCAGCTGGTCACTTTTAAAAAAAGGTTTTTTAGATTTCAGTCCGTACCGCGAAGAAAACACTACACCTCACCATTACAAAGATCAGCTGGTCACTTTTAAAAAAAGGTTTTTTAGATTTCAGTCCGTACCGCGAAGAAAACACCGCACTTCACCATTACAAAGATCAACTGGTTAACGCTGTTTAAGGAAATAATCGCTGTTTATTGTGAGAGTCATACGAAACACGTAAATACACTACGTTGATAAAATGCAGAGTTACGAGAAAGGTGATTTGTACAGTTGGCGGAAACCGAACCCCGGACGTTCAGGCCGTAGAAAATATTAAGTTGATTTCGAATTTTAAATAGCCTTCGGTGTCTAAGCAGTGTTTAAAATCGTGATTAGATACTTTGACCTCCAACTAAAATCTTATTCTGCCGTTCTGCCCTAGTCCAGGAACTGCAACACCGCTGGATTATTCTACTTTGTCGTTAGCGTGTTTTCGCGTGTCATAATAGAACATTTTTCCGTCGTATGTACCGCGTTGATGGTGTTCTTAATCTTGGCGAAGTGTAAGCTCTCACGAACTAAGAGGGAAGTTTCAGATAAGTAAGGAAAATTTCATTACTCTGCTAACAGAATCCCGTAGCACACGGTAAATCTGATAATGACGACATTAGACCGGGGGGTGGATACCACCTCGTACGCCGTCATGATGACGTAATCAAAAATTATTTCGGAAGAAAGCGAACTTTTTGCGTTGATCATAGGTTGATCGTCAGTTATCTAGTCCAGTCTTTTGTGATTGGTTGTCTGTTATTGTACCCCGTGACAGACAGAAGACGATGTTTATACTAGTTTCTTCCCATCATACCTCGCGTGAAGATTTCTCGTTATCACCCAGCGCTGAATGAACCAAGCGCTGTGAGGTGTTGTATCATGCTAGTAAAAGGGGCAAAGCACTTGTCTTTTAATAACTTGGGGAAAATGACCCGGCTGTTACTCAACGCCCATAATCCACTAGGACCATTCCAGTTTATAGACAAGCCATACTGAGAAAACTTTAGTACAGTTGTTCATTTCTGGTGGTGATAAAAGCGAATATTGATGTGATGATAGAATAAATAGAAATATTTGGACTTGTAGCACGAACTGAGGTAACGAGAAATGTAGCTCAAAATTGTCACCAGGTCCTTATTTTAAGGGGCGAAGGACTTTGTTTCTTGGTCCACTCATGCAGTGTCTCGCTAAATTTGGTCACTGCCCCGTCTTTCCATCCAGGACTAATATTGCATTTGACAGAGTTTAATTGGGTAACGTAAGAATATTTTTTTTTTAAATCTCGATACCAGAGTTCTCTGTGTCTTGAGTCTCCTGACCTTGCACAGGCAGAGTGAAATGTGACCCCATCTTCCATGTTTTCCTGTCGTATGCAAATGACCCGCCCTCCCGCCATAGACACGGGGCGTCGTGAGACCAGGAACCGAACGTTTTGATTCGTTGTGCATAAAGCGGGTAGGCACTAAAGTACCATAACACATGGGGGGAGACACTTTTATTTGTGTCTTACATCAGGAAGTCCCAGGAACGCATGGTAATTTCAGTTAGCTTGAGTGTGAGGGGGGGGAGGGTCTGGAGGGGGGACGCCAGAATCAGCCCCCCCCTCTCCCTCGAAGGGGCAGCGAGAGCGTTTTTTTTTTACAGACAAATTCTTTCTTTTATTTTCACTGCCTCGCTCTTTGTTTTAAATTCGACCTTTGTCCGGAAATGCAAGTTTCGTTGTCCTTGACACGAGTACACCCATGACGGTTAAATGAGAATTTATTTATCTGTTGTTAGAAATTCCGAATTAATTTGAGATTTTCCTCTTTGTTGTATTTAAAAGTTTATTAAGTACCTATGAAAGAGAGAGAGAAAGAGGAAATTGGGGGGGGGGGAAAGAGATTCTTATAGTTAGAAGGTCCCCAGGCAATGCCCGCTCGTCCTTCTGTTAAGGATAAAGTAAGAGTGAAGACGTTAGTGCGATAATTGGCAGAGAAGACGGAATTTTGAAATTTTGTATTAGAGAAAGCTGAGGCTATTAATTTGGAAGTTTAATACATAATTTAGAAGTTCAAGTACCTATGAAAATGGTCCAAATTATATTTAAGAAGTTAGGCCGTACCGCGAAGAAAACACTACACTTCACCATTACAAAGATCAACTGGTTAACGCTGTTTAAGGAAATAATCGCTGGTTACAGCGAGAATCGTACGAAACACGTAAATACAAAATGAAAAGTTACTGATTGTCAAAGAAGTGGTTAATATAATTACCACTATGCTATTATGGGTTAGATGGAAATTTGTGACACAACAAAATGTTCACGTTCGCCGCCACATAGACCACTGCCTATGGTGTTTTTTATGGCATTCAATTTTTTTTTTTGGGGGGGGGGGTCCCCCTTCTGTTATTCTATTTCTGACAGTGACGTCATGATGAAGACTTTGAAAGTCTTGAGAGCTCATTGGTTGAGTGGTGTAGGTAAATTGAGCCAATGAGAAGAACACGCCGTAATTTTCTGGCCCTCATGTATTGTTCGGGATTCCATTGTTTTTCTAATCATCAGACGGAAATAGGGGGGCGGGACTTGCAGCTGGTAATGAGAAGGAGTGGCGAGACGCTGCAGTAATTGCCATGGAAACTTAACGTGACAATCTAAAAATCCACAAACCATGAATCGAAATGGGGAGTTCTGTTGCTATGGAAACGACTGGATTTTCCTGAGAGCAACACGGGACCAAGTGAAGTTAGCCTCGTCTTTGTTTGCGAGAAGTGTTCTGTTTGTTGAGAAAATTATTTCCACGCAGGATTTGGCTTCATAGAGCAGAGTCCTTCTTAAGAACTTATACTGTACTTAAAAAGTCAAGAAATTTGTCATCTTCTATGAATCCACGAAGTTCATTACTCTGTTTACAAGAGCCCGCCACCGGTCCTTTGAGACACATGAATCCAGTCGTATTTCCCCGACAACCATTTTAATATTATCCCTTACCGACAGGTCTTTCGACTTGTCTCTTCCCTTCAAGCATTTTTAACCAAAATTTCCTAGCATTTTAAATATCCCCCCCCCCCATTAGTTCTGCGTCTCCCGCCAATTTCACCCTTCTTGTCTCGATTATTTTAATATAATTTGGCGAAGATTAAAAATTATGAAGTTCTTCTATTGTAATTGTCTCTGTTCTCCTGTCATTTCCTGTTTTGTATTATTAAAAGACGATTAATTAATAACCAGTAATGAATGAGACGAGTGTAATTTGTACGTGTCACCGAGTTTCTAACAAATCATGTTTCTGTCATCTGCCTCACTGATCTCTGGTCGATGTTGGTCCAGATCAGGTAAGTTCCGTTTTAATTAGGATCAGTTGATCAGGCGTGGAGTGAGTATCGGTGATCGGCCACCCATAGAGTCCTCTTGTTAATTTCAAAATGCCTGCTTTTTTTATGTTCGGTTATCGACTGTGCGGATTTTGTGTTTCAAAGGTGGGACGCTGAGCCCAAGTGACTTGCTCGACAATTAGATTAAGAACGCTGTCTGTCCAGAGTCACGACGCGTTGCATCGGCTTTCAGTGACGTAAGACGGACGCCGCTCAGAGGAACGGAGGACCGCATGACACCCGATCATCCGATGTCATAGAGGCGGTTCGGAGCTATTGAGTCCATGTTAAACAAGAGACAGATGTGATGCATTGCCTTATTTCCTTACAGACTGATGAGAATTTGTGACTAGTCGTCGCTCGCTGTTAGGGGAGTTTGGGGCTCTATGCGATAATATTATAATCGTTGCCATGGTAACGCTTTTGAGCAAGGCGTGCTAAGGACATTTATTATAATCACGATGTAAGATCATGTTTTAAAGTGCGGGTCGCGGAAATCGTGTTATATTTTATAATTAAGCAGAAATAAGTGATGATTCCAAAGATTTTTCCGTCAATCTTGACGGAAAGTTTTCTAGTATGAAAAAGTTTCGGGCATAAATGAAATCCGGTCGCTGCATCTAATGTGCATTTACGAGAAGAAATGTTTCAGGCTTAATTGGAATGGAAGAGAAATTGGTCGTAAGGCTTTTGTTGTGTGTGATTTAATCTAAAACAGTTCAGAACTTTCGAAAATAAAATGTCGGGACGGATAGAGTTTCTCACTATTTCTTCACGTAAAGCAAACTAATAACGTTTCTTGGTACGACACAGTTTTAGCTGTATTGTTGCTAGGCAACCGTTGCCAGTGACGTCATCCACTTTTCCTTCATCCCTTATTTTCTGTTTGATATCAAAGTTTTATTAGTATCTTAAAAAAAGTTTCAGAGGCGTTCTGACGAAGCAAGAATCCTTAGCGCCCAGACAAAAGCTACTTGAATGCGTTCGTTTCTACAGCTCAGCCCTTCACAACCGCGCCCAATATTATTCTTTTTCCCGGGAGAGAGCCCTTGTGGCCAGGAACAACTGTACCACGTGACAAAAGGCTAATTTTCTGGGCATGTAATCCAGGAAAACTCACGCGTAGCACTGGATCGGAAAATCGTGTAGGAGTGGTTCGTGCTCCAGGTGCGTATTCGGAAGGACCCGGTCGTGTAAATTGGCCTCGACACTGGCTGTCCTGAACGGGGTTTTTCGTATTTCTCCTCAGTTACTCCAGGAAAATGTTGTGACAATATCTCAAATTAGTCTGACACTCGTATTAATTAAAAGAATGTCATTCAGCGCCACGTAAGTTCGTCTACGATGCCATGATTTGTGTGGCTTCAGAACAGGGCTGTACAGTCAGTACCAAAATCTCCGACTCCGACCCCAACTCCTTCATAAAATCTCAATATGCATTAATAAGGGTAAACCTATTCAAATGGTAAACGACACCATAAGAGATTTCATCACCAACACGTGAATTATCAGCCTACTTTTTAGACTTATAACCTATATTTAAATATACGTCTAATGTTTATTGCAGAAATCGGTTGATTTGTAGACAGTTTGTATTCGGGGGTTGTTTTTTCCTGCTACTGAAAAAATAAATAAAATAGACCAATGTCAGTGACGCGTTCCTTTGCAGTTCGCCGGGAGACGAATAGGTCGGAGTATGAGATTTGTGGTTCTTACCGACGTTTCGGACGAACGTTTGGCCTTCATCTTTAGGCCAAGTGTCCACTTGTGGAGCCATGCGAAGGGGGAAGGGGGGAAGGCTGGGTTCTTAAAGACACTTAGGAAATGTCTGTTGTCCCAGACAAATTGAAGTGGCTTCTCAGATTTCAAGAGCTGTTGGAATATAATATGTTACATTTTCACTACGTTTCGGTTCTTTTTGAGAACTACGCCATCTATCGCTTTTGCCTGTCTCTTACTTTGAGTTGTTACTGGAGGATAGTACTAAAATGGATCTTGGTACTTGTGGGCATATAAACTTTAGTGAGCTTCGGAGTCGGCTGATGAATACTGCCGTCCTGTTGAGAGGAACGTCTTAAGCCCTTAAATTTCAAGTGACCAAGTTGAGGTTTTGTAATTAGTCACAGAATAGCTGTTGGATAAATGGCGCAAGTCACTCATCCAAGTCCGTGTATTTCTTGAAAGCTGACAGTTTCGCAGCTTACCTAAAAATTTGTGCTTTACGAAACAGAAAGTGTCTGGTTGAGTCTCTAAAGAACCCTGTTATGATCCAGTTGATTCTGGTCAAAATCACTTTACATTTATCTGAGATTCATTTTAATATTATGTTTTTCTCCATACGTGCAGCGCTAATATAAGACGTGTTTCATGTGGGATCTGTTTCGTATTGGTGTCTTTTCGATTAAATTAAAACGTTGCGTGTCCTTAACGAAAAGTGGAATGGATGCGTCATTGAAACATGAATTCTCCCTATGCGTTTTGGTGTAAGTCATGTTCCATGCCAGTTTTGAGTGAAATCTATAAAGACGTTTCAGGGATTAACTCACACGGACGGAAAGACGTACATGGACACTTTGACTTCGCTTCATGTACGCCTCATTTGTGTTCGTCCAGTTGGCCCCAGTGAGAGAATGTTCGCTCTTCGCTTGTTCTGTCGCACGAGGGACTTTCCTTCCTAATGACCACTTGTAGTCTGTTGCCATGGAGACGACCTCTCTCAACTCATTGTCGTGTTCTGCTATTGAGCCCAAATGGCTGTAATTACAGTATCCACAGCTTTGGTCACTCGAAAGCCTTTTTTTTAAAACTTCAATTACTGAAGGTGATTTCTTAAAGATACTTCAATATTTGGTATGATTGCCTATAGGCTGGATGTGGGCGGAATCTTGTGTAATAGTTACCACATCAGAAATTGTCGTAACTCAATGATTCTCACGATAAACAGCGATTCATTTCTTAAACAAGTTAACCAGTTGATCTTTTTAATGGTGAAGTGTAGTGTTTTCTTCGCGGTACGGACTGAATTCGTAAGTATCATTTGAAAGAGCTTCGGCTCCAAAGGTTAATTAGCGTTTTAGTCGTATTATTTCCTTAAACAGCGTTAACCAGTTGATCTTGGCAATGGTGAAGAGTAGTGTTTTCTTCGCGGTACGGACTGGATTCTTAAATGTTAAAGAAAATAGGAAGAAATTCCGACGGTTGAACACAATTCAGGGGACTCTCGTACTCTGATGTGGAACAGACCTTACGAAGTGAACATGTTAGGGTTGTGACCTCGTTCTAAATTCATCGCAGAGCACACTCTATTGAGCGGATGTCTGCGAACCCTGTGTCAGGGTCAGAGACGTTATTGCGAACACCGCCGTGCAGAATCTACGCGTTTCTCAGGCTAACCCGCTACTTTGTGTGAAATGCCGCCTGCTCTGGTTATCTGGAAGCTAATGGGGAGCCCTCAATGGTTACAACTGGGTGAGTAAAAATAAAAGTCTATATTTCCATTGATGTGTTCCACGCACAAAGGAAGCACAATTCTGACCATGCAATAAAATATAAGTTATCCTGTTAGTCTCGAAATAATAGTACTTATGTGTAATAAAAGAAAATCAGGTCTAATGAGTTACGTAAGACGTCAAAGACTGCGTTTGAAAAAAATGTTCACACTTTTTGCATTTCTGCAGATTTCAATTAACAATTATTCGTTTGCCTTGAGACGATGACATAACCCCGGTATCTGACTGCGTTTAATCGAGTTCAGCCCAAGGGCAGTCCAGTTGGTGATGGCAGCTGGCGATTTGGTTACACATTGGTTGTTCTTTATCATCCAAGCTGTAAGCAAGCCTTGTTTGTTTATCGGCGCTTTATCAAAAGCGTATGATGAGTGTTGTTTAGCTACCAAGAAATCAGCCGTACATTGTTTGGCGGTAATATCCGAGCATTTTTGTAAGATCAACCAATCTCCCAATTGCTAGAGAGCAGTTTGAAGCATTACACTACTATGTTCGGCAAATCCTGGTACCCCGTAAAAAGATCGGGGACCCTCGTGATGAATTCTGTTGTTGAACATCCTGTAGGAGTGTGTCGATAATAAGGTGGAATAATGGATCCGAGAGACGTTGCTCCTGGCATGTGTAAAGATGATCCGTGAGTTTAAAACGACTGGGGAACGTCACCCGCTACGACGTCACATCTCTGGATTCGCACTTAAGTCCATTTCAAGACACACTCTGGTGTTAACGAACGAAACTAAGTGGCTGCATCTGCTTCTGAGATTAGGCGTCTCTGTGGGCGAGTTGCTGAAAAAAACCAGGGTTTTTTGGGGGGAAACAGTGGCGAATTGACTTCGACGGGACACCAGAAGTGCGGGAAACTTCGAGGCGACAGAGACTTCACAGACCAGGACGTGGTTGGATGAATAATTTTAAAGTTGATTTACGAAATAAAAAAATGAAGGGCAGTTTTGTGATTAGGTATCTCTGAAGTCGGTCACTTTGGAAACAAGGACAAATGAACAAGAATGATGTTAATTAATAAGGAGGGGGGAGAGAGGAATAAGAACTGGCATGAAATGTGACGGGGACACTTCTTTCAAAACGGCTACTTGAAAGATTAAGAGACTTGTCGGAAGATAATATTAAACCGGATAGAACGGATACAAGTTTTAAAGCTGAGGTATAAATAATTTGTTACAGTCGCTACTCTGTTAGGCCTTGGGACCATTCTAACAGACAGTTTAATTCTGTTTTCCTTAAGACAGATCCGCGATGTTAGAAGCAAGCGAATTGGCCCTGAGGGTAAAGCATCCAGTGCATGTGCACGCGAACCGCTCATTAACACCGGCCACAGGTTCACTCACTCACTCGCTGAACCGTGCCGATAATACAGACTCCTGCTTGATGTTGCCTAGCGTTACGTGCTGTTGCGCGTTAGGCTTGTCTGTCTCGATTTCAGTACGTTTTCAGTTTGGAGGATTCGTGTTTCGTCATCAGAATACTTTCATAAGAATTTTATCCAAAAATCTTTTAAAAATTTTGAAATTTACAAGTGTCAAATTTGGAAATGACACACACAATGTTGAAATATGTGGCCTTTCTCGTCATTTGGTTCAGAGGTTCTAAACGAAGTGCAAATCGCCGAGAGCCAAGAAGGGAGTAGTTAAGGCGGTACTGAAACCTTCATCAGCCCTTTTTGAACACGTGTTACAAGGTACGGACCTCAGCTAATTACTCCTGAGTAAATAGTAAATGTTTACAAGTTTGGAAACCAAAGTAACAAACCAACAATTAAAAGTCTGCACCGTATATCTGCTAGAAGATTACAGACGTTTCGGAGGTACTTACTGCCTCTGTCATCAAGGCGACAATGATCATGAAATGAGATTCACACGAAACACGCGAAACTCAGAGATATTTCAGTGTTAAAGCAGGCGATGCGAGTGGTTACCACGGAACTTTAAATGTTAAAGACACGGTCGTGCCCTCCTGTTCGTGTCTTCAGCAAAGTCGCGTAGCGAATGGTAACGCGAAAGCTCTTGTGTCCGATGTCCCGCCATCATGAACTTGCCCTTGGCTCTGTGTGAGTGTCGCAGGGATTTTAGTGGCTTGAAGGGCCTCGGCGATGTTACGTGTTTCCGCCGCTTTGAAGTGGTCACTCGTGGAAAACTCCGGAAAATCTCCGTGGCTTGAGTGTGTTTTATCATCATCTCCCTTTCTCTCTAATTCATTTGCTTCTTTCCTTCCCTTTTGTTGTCTTAACTACTTAATCTACGCGTATTACTGCAGACGCCATGTTTAATACTGTCTTCTGCAGTGACTGATGACATCATGTGTTCCAGGAATCTTCTGTGTTCAGTGATTACCAGGTTTTGCTTAACACTTAAAGAAGTTTTGTGGCCCCACAAAAAATGTTTAAGAAATGAAATACACATATTTTTGTGTGCGTTTTTTTTTAATTAAGATTTTTAATATCTCGTTGACCTTGATGTAGGTTTATTGCGGATTCTAGTGAATGTAAATGTTGATAGTTGCACAGCATGATTATAAAAGTACGATTGATTTTCTGGAACTCGAAGGCAAAAGTTCGCTAGGAGGCTAGCAAATCTCTAAAATGCAAAGCAGTACTTAAAAAACCACGTTCTTATTTAAAAGTTTAACAGAACAGCGTTTAAAAATTAAAATCAACACACAATTTTTTTACGATTTAATATATGTGTAAATAGTGAGGTCGTCATGGTAACGTCAGAAGAGACACAACTAATGATGAACTATAGCATTTCCATGGATACGCGTCTGTACAAAATGATTTCAATCATCCATCATCGCTTATTATATTGTTACGCACTTTTGAGAGCTTTAATATTTACGTTTTACGTCAGGCTATACTAAGAGGAGGACTTAGAGTCTTATGGCGTGTTAGTCTAAGGAAGAAACTAGTGTGAGTCGCAGGGTTCATCAATGTACTTAAGATTCACTGGAAGAAAGACAAAAAGACTGAGACGTTGAAGGAAACCAGGCCCATACATCAATATGCAAACATTTAGAGTTCTAGCAGGAGCCATTAATATTTTTATTTAAGCGGTAGTTATCTTGCTGGCCGTGGGTGGCCATATGTTGGCTGAGGTTGCCTCCAGATGGCATGTGTGATTGATGGTTGTTCCGGGTTGTTTGCCCTGTCATCTCTGACGGATTCGAAGAGATCCGGATTTATCCTCGTGTAAATCTGTTCCCTCTGAACTAGCTGCATGGAACAGGGGATTTTTTTTATTTGAAAGTTGTGTGAGCCTAATTGTACACGTGGTCGAGAAATTAGTATTTTTATGAACCCAAAAGCTCGGTTTAAAAAAAAATTGCAATCGATTCTACCCTGAAGCATCTGAAACCAATCTACACCATTACACTAGACTTTTTTAAAACATCACTTTTAATAATATCCTCC
This sequence comes from Zootermopsis nevadensis, assembly GCF_000696155.1. The sequence continues at coordinate 38,749 of NW_019059944.1, forward strand.
CATCTACTCCTTCGTAACGGGAGTAGTTTTTCCATAAGATTTTTTATGCCGAAGGGCATATATATGTCATGTTCAAAGAGAGTTCATTTTCTTATCATCTGATCCTCCCGTAAAATAATACAATATATCAAATCTAAAACTTCTTGACGATGGTGAAGAGTCAATTGAATAAAAATTTTCTTGGATATTATCCATCGTCTAGTAAATATAAAACGTAAAACGACGTTTCGGAGATGGGACTCTATCTCCGTCTTCAGGTTCCTACACTAGATAGAGCTAATCCCTATCTCCGGACAAAGTAAAAAAGTGAGAGTCCCGGAATAATGTTATGTCATCTTTCTCTCTTTATAAATCCTTCGGAATCCTCAAAATTCTCTACGTCTATGGCGAGTCCTTTTTAAACTGCTGTTTGTTCCCTCGCGCTCAGAACTCAACCCCTTTTAAAATAACATATTCGGTTTTCATCTTGTGTGTTTTTGGCTTTTGTTGTTACGTTTATACATCTCTGACATTTTAAATAGGGCGTCGGAAGGATTTATGGAAACAGCTGATAATAAAAGTTAATGAAAGAATCGACTGTGTGATTCCACAGATTCGTAGATTTACGTAATCCGAAAGAAATTCTCTATAAACTGTAGGGCTTTGTTACACGTAACGCCAACGATGAACAGTGTCTGTGGGTTGCCATAGAAACACAAACACCGCGCGAGTTGTCTGTTGTGTGGTAAAAGGAATCTTTCACAGAATGGGAGCTGAGAAATAGGTTTATGGGTAATCAGAAACGTGTTTTAGCATATATTGGCAAATGAACAGACGCTGGAACACAGCAGAATCGTATGTGTGTACCAGTAAACTTGTGGAGAGACTATATAGCCTATGAATAGATCGTAAAAATGTTCTCTCTGGACTCTAAAAATAGTTTACGTGGTTCATAGGCCCTTTGCGTTCTGTTTCGTTGGGTGACGGTCTGCTCCGTAGATTGGAATTTTATTTATAAATTAAAAGAATGAGGTGTTGTATACAATCTCCTATATTTAATATACAGGCCTATGTGTATATGTAAACATATACTCCCATTTGGAGGTACCGGGTTCACATCTCTGTCCGAACATCGTTTATTCTGATCGAGGTTTCCTTCAGTCCCACCAGGCAATTGACTGGAGCACTTCTCGAAGTCAGGCCACTACTTTTTCCTTACATAAACTTTCCCATTTATTTTTCATCATTCCTGTCATTGGACGCTACGTAGTCTAACAAATAAATAAATAAAATATTGTCGATTGTGATCGTGTGTTAGCCGTTTTGAGAAAATCTATTTTAGTTTGGGCCCCACATGAAGTAGTTGTTATGTCGGATCCGTACAGACGAATGTCAAATTTGGCGTTTTGAGATTCGATTTTAACGGCGTATCTCGTTTTTTAATGTGCCCAGTGAATATATTTACGTGTTTCGTATGATTCTCAGTGTAAACAGCGATTATTTCCTTAAACTGCGTTTACCAGTTTATCTTCGTAATGGTGAAGTGTTGTGTTTTCTTCGCGGTACGGACTGGATTCTTAAATATAATTTAGATGAGCATGTCAGGAAGCTAGCAAATAAATTTTACGCCAAAAGTTAAGTGAGTGAGAACTCCCAAATTAGGCAATTAGGTCAATATGACCCCATTTATGACAAATACACGCGACCGCGGGCCCTACTAGGGGACTGATTCTGCACATACCCTACAAATTACACATATTTAAATAAAGTAAAGTCCATTTTGGGCGAAACCCTACTCATTTTAGCCAGCCGTTCATCGGAGGACGCTCCAGCGGAACTCCTGCCATGGACCAGACCACGAAGCCAACAGCTGAAGAAGACCACGGAAACACGGATGACCTGCACCCCATCATGTCATGTTGTATTATTGCACCAGATGTACCTGACTTTATCAATAAAGCCCATGGGACGAGTTAGGGAAACCTAGGGGTCGTATAAATTCCTCTTTTGTCTGCCGGACCGCTGGCTAGGAGTC
>NW_019059944.1:53343-68741 GCF_000696155.1 Zootermopsis nevadensis
CCAAAGTTGTTGGTGTATAATTCAAGTTATACGTAGTATATAATCTACATCTAAAATAAATTAAATAAATTACATTACTGATTATTCAGTGTTTATCATAAAATAATATATATTTTTTTAAAATTTCACGTACCCCCTAGGATGTCTTCGCGTACCCCCGGAGGTACGCGTACCCCAGGTTATTCACCACTGCTTTAGAGCATCCTTCTTAAGTTGGTCTACCTGCATGCTTCAATTTTAATGATACGAATATGCAATTGTAGACTTTAATGACAACCTATTATGCATCACAAAAAATTAATAGAACTTCAATCCTTGAGAGTATTTTATGTATATAAATGATTTTATAGCTTGGAAAGTGTTTGTAGTTTTGTTTTGATATAAATCATTGGTGATAAAAAATAAGTTTAATAATAAAATAGGCGAGAGGTATGTTGGAAAATTCTTGTAGTGCTTAAGAAACATAGAAGTTTGATCCTCGTGGTGTTAACACCAGCCACCCCACATTTAAACCTTACGTGATTTTATTCGCAACTGTAGCTGTCAGACGCTGTTTCTTATGTAAGGATTCTTTTTTCGGTGGAATAAGGTACGTACTTATAATTCGAAAATGCACTCTTCTCCGTAAGTTCTTTTACTACAGAGACGTACAAATTTATCTGTCAGGGCCAATCACATTTCTGGCACTAGAATGCGTAGAGTCGTAATGTATTTTGATTATATATCCTAGTGAATATATCCGTTTAGGATGACGGCAGTATTTAGTATTAAACACACAGACACAAATACTATTCGATAAGGCCCCAAATTTCTGTTAAGCTTTACCATGGCAACGGTTGTAACAACGCAGTTAATAAGTGTCATCGGGAGGTCCGATATTTGTTAACAGGAAAAGATCGTCACTGAAATTTCTGAGTGATAACAGCAGAAACAAGAAACTGCGACGGAAATTTCATAAAGTGAAGGAGGGCTGTGTACCTATTAGGAAGCTTTTTCCGGATCAGTGTTTACGTGATCTTTTAAATTCGCAATCTGTGTGTTTGTCGTAAATAATTCCGCATCTGCGATGGAGGTACTTTTACGGTAACAGACGTACTCGTAAGTGGAGTGGATTTTTGCTCGCAGTTGAAACCGATTCAAGCACCATCGTTATAAACTAAGCCACCTGCCATGACAAACTTTTTTTTTTCTCTCAACCGGCTGTTCAGATATTTTTTCGTTAACTGTGCGTATTTCTTTCCATTCCGTGGAAATTGGCTGCGTTGCCCCGTGCCCCCTTGTGGGACCAGTGTTCACTGCATAAACGACTTTAGTCACACGTGTGAATCAGAACATTCAGATCGATTTACTGACTCTTAGAATTGGTTGATCGTGTGTCTGGATGACCGGTTGATCGTAGAGTTGAATACCGCGTGATATTTACTTGGTACAGAACCTGATCAAATGATTCTATCTCCTTGTTTGATAAATAGACTATTTCTATGGAAGGTAGTAACTGAAGCTCTAGCTTGAGTGGTTTAAACCCATTTTGCATTCTCGCATCAAATTTTGATATCTACCGCCTATTAGTGTCTTCTCTCTCTAAAGTTACATTTCCCGTAGATGTTTATATGAATTTCTTGTTTCCCTGTGTCATGTCCGGCTTATGTCTTAGCCCTAACAATAAAGACAAAGAAATTATTTAATTTTATTTTCCCTCCTCAAGTGTAGCACGCAATGGATAGCCCGATTATCGATGAATTCAAAAATTTCATTTGGTAAAGTTGAAGGGAACACATCTCTTGCGAGAGCTAGTTGTGGGTTGGAGGATAATATTAAAATGAAACTGTCTGAGATGTGGCTTTAGCCACAGCAGCAGGTTGTAAAGTGAATGACCTTGAAAAACAATAGTTATTTAATCTTCTGTGATAATTAGCCTCAAGGCATTTATCAGTAATTAATTTATATTTAATTTGAAAGTGCCAAAGTAAATATAAATCTGTCTTGTCGTCAGCATTGACAATTGTCGTTTAAAAAATTTGGGAATTTCGTAATTAGCAAGTGGGCAGCCGAGTCAGTAACGCCGACTGATTACGAATTGGTCTTCGCCTTTGAGTTTTAATTTTCGGTCAGCTGAGGTTTCGGGTTCTCACGGCGTCGAGAATAAATAAAGATGTCTGTCTCACGGTTGCTTTGCGGCACAGTATTTACGCCTCAGAACTTGAAACACTGTTGCACTGATCGCTTGACATTAGCGTGCTGAACTACAATAAACAAGAAAGAGGCAGACGGATGACCAAGTAAAGTGCATATATTCCTGCCTTCGAAACCAGATGTCAGAGAACTGACTGTCATGTGATATTGGCTGAAATATATTCGCCACTCGCAGTGAAGTAATTCCGATTCCAGACGCTAGGAGCGCTAGTGTTGCAGTGACTCGAGAAGCACGCTCGATGTCGTATGAAAAAGTAATGTTGGTATTCTGAAATTCAGACTTTCAGTTCTTTGATTTGTCGTATCGAAAGTAAAAGATTCAGAATCTTCTGTGTTTGGCATGTTGCTACTCGAATGTCGTCTGGTGACAGAGCGAGATTTTACGCCATTGTTGGCGAAGAATTTAACAAAGATTTAAAGAAATTAAATAGCAGTAATTTCTTCACAGGTTTGACTTTTGGCTGCAGGCAGTAAATGTGATGAAGTGTTTTGAGGTTATGTCCATTGTTGAGGTCGTGTCCATTGTTGATAAGACGCATTTCTTTAGGCTGTGCTTTCCAGGTTGGATAGACTGAAGGGTTCGTAAATGGAATTAAGTGTTTACGTAGATAAAGAATAGGAAATATGGAAGGTGAGACGAATAATACGTAATAAAAATACGATTGTGTCCATGTTCGAGGCAAGCGAAGTAGGACAGTAGACGTGGAGTCTTGCCCTTCAGCGTGCGCGCGCGCACACAACGACTTATTGGCGAATACCAGTCAAGGTTTCAGTGCGCTGTCGGTGGAAGACAACAGTAATCATTATGATAAACGCGTGCATTTCATTGCATGGTTAGGAGCGAGGGTAAAGGGGGAGGGGGTATATTTCAGAATATGCCATAAATCTTCCCCCACACCGCTCAGTATTACATTACATGGCTGAGATATGTTGACCAATGGCATGTAATGAAGTTCATATTATCCTTGTAATGGTTTTCTGTATCCTCAGATTAAATGTGCTGGGTTTTTTTTATTACCTGGTCGTGTCTGGATTTGTATTATTCTTCCAGCATATTGAAAACGTATTATTACGTTAAATGTATACGGTTATTAAGTGTGTAATCTGTTACAATTTATTCTTATATTTACGTCACTTGCAGGGCCACAAATGACATAAGAATTTACTTCCTGTGTAATTATGCCATTCTTAAATACACATTAATCAGTACTTATAATTCAACAGCATTGATCGTACCCATAATTACAATGACTTTTTAATAAGAACAGTCACACAGTGAAAAAGCATGGTCTGGTTTGTGTATTTATGCACTTGAAAATTAGGATTATTTTTTTTTTTTTGTAAATATATGGCCTAAACTACTATTATATTTCAGTGAAGAATTATATTTTTATTTTTATACAGCGCTTTGTGATGTGTAATTGTTTTATTTCAGTTACCAGCTCTCACATTTACGATTATTTAAAGAAAATACAAATTATCAAACTGTTACGGAGTGCGTACATTGTCACATGATCGAGTCGTAGTTTTATTATATTTATGCATTAATATTCTGCATTTCCGTACGAATTTTAAGACGAATTTGACGAAAGTGTTTCGTGAATGCGCACGTTATATTTGGTCTGGATATAATTCAGTGCAGGGTTTTTGTGATTACTGTGATGAATCCTCCGTTTGAATAATTTAACTGAATTTATTGAAGAAATTTTATCAGTCTCTGAAAGAACACTGGAGTTAATCGGTCGCTTGAATTAGTTCTTATAAATGCGTAAACTTGTGGCCGAAGAAATTACAGTTTTGAGGCCGCATTCGACCTGCGGACCACATACTGTAATCCTGCTTCTGTGACAATGATTTTATTTTTAAAAAATGGCGTCGTTTCCCCTACTGAACGTGTAACTCAGGGTGTCGTAAATGACAGAGTTTCGGTTTGGTATTGGGAGTATAAATAGTTTTTAGTGTGTCATCTCTCTCAACAAGTTTCAGCGATGCAAAAACATTTTCATTTAGGGTAAATCATCTCGTTAACGTTTCGATGCGCACTCCGCATCGCCAGTGAATTGGTGTGTGTGTGTGTGTGTGTGGGGGGGTGTAATACAAAATGGCAGACATAACTTTATATAGAATCGTGCCAAATTACATTTAGTATGAGTGGACTGTACTTTCTACTCTTCTGATCAATGTTCTGTGCTCAGGAGTGACCAAATCCTAGTTTGATACAATTTTATTCTCTAATTTTTGAATTTTTTTTAAAGGGAAATTGCCTCTATGTATTTATGTAATCACACGATAAATTAAGTACGAAGGAAACTCAGAAGTTATTTGATCATATTATATTATATGAAGCTGAGTGTATTCTAGGTTGTTTCGCCGTGTAGTCTGGTGGAAGTTTACCGAAGTTTCGGAGGTCCTTGCTGCCTCCATCATCAGGGCGACTACACGGCGCAACAGCCCAGAAGACAGACATCTTCAGACTCACCGTCGTGCAAACCTTAAATCCTACACATGAATGCAGTGTCCACTGTGATCCATTTCTACGCACAGGTCTCTTATCTCTGATTTAAAAGAAACTGTTTTGAGGATACTTCAATGATTTTATTCCGTTTGGGACTTAGGCCGCTTATGTAGGCATTTGCTCTCGTGAGGTCCCACCCCTGTAAAACATTTCAGGAACAAAGGAGACTATATTTCTTCCGAAGCAGCCGGATGGAGCCAGACACATTACCAAAAACTATAATGAAAATACGAACTACAAACGCACACATAAATAAATAATTTAAGAGATTTTCTCTGCCTAAACAAATAGATGAGCGTAAACTTAATTGAAATAAAACTGTGTCAGTGAAGGGGTTGAATGTATAAGGCACATTAACGTCTACCCTCCTTGTCATAAATTAGGGAACGCGTAATGATTCAGAGGCCTTCGACCAGTGTTATCTGCTCGTAGATGGATTTTTAACGCAGTCATTTCTGGTCGATGACGGAGGGGCAAGGAAATGTTAGAATCGAGGAGTCGGGAAGATTAGAAATTGATATTTAATTTTCTTTTGATTTGGACAAGTCGGTGACACTTTCTTCAAACAACAAGAATCCGATTTCTGTGTTATAATTCTGAATGACCATTGGAAAATCTCTTGATGACACAAAAGAACGCGACTGGACCGAATCGTGAACCAGTTTACTGTAAATCGGTTTTTGCCACATGGTGTGTGAATGTCAACGGAAGAGAGAAATCGTGTGTACTCCAGCTTGGAGTATCGTTTCAATTCATGATTTTATTAAAATATATTCTGGATTTGGGATGAGGTTCAGATGTTGACAGATCAGCTTTTTCTTAACTGCAAACAACTGGACCAAGTTCTCAAAGATCTGCTTTTTATCCGTCTCAGAGAAAAGGGAGCATTAGAAGCCAAAGTTGTCCCGGTTCGTGTGGAAGTTAAGACAAAAGGGGTTAGCTGAGAGGTCAGAGGGCAATTTGTCACTGCTACAAATCAAAGTCTACAACTTTCTAGAAGCACATATTGCTCGCTCTGAGTTACATTATTTCGTGTTTTGTCTCGCTCAGAAGCAGAATTAAATGGAGCCAAAGACACAGTTGTACACGTTGACAGATAAAAGATGGAGGCTGTTGACAACGCAGCAGACACAGGGTGTTCAACAACTTGCTACTCGATTCACTCTGGGTGATGGAGGAATTTTGTATCGAAAGAGTTAACGGGTTAGTAGTTAAACTACACTTTATCAACTACAAAGGTTAATACCTTGGTCCCCAGTGATATATATCGACGTGTCTAGTGAGACGTAATATTTGGTTCGTTTATTTAATGATGTTTACTGGTGCTCTGATGATGTAACGTGGTTAGTGAGGGTCATTCGTGAATTATGTGTTGAGAAGTGTGTTAAAGGAAGCGGTCGTGGCATGTTTCAGAGTACAATCTCATCATTATTTTGCTTGGACAGTAATAATGACGGGAGATAAGGGGTGAGTTGTTTTAAGAATTGTACGGAACCGGTTACTGGATTTGTAAGTCATGTAACGACACTTTACTATGTAAACCATCTCCATGAAAACAGAGTTTTTCTTCAGAAGCTATTGGTCGCTCAGCTGGTCAGTAAATTACCCGCATTTCATGGGACCGTAGGTTCATTACCGTGTTCACAAAAGCCTGCCACTGTTCCCTGTCCTTAGCCTGTTGTCGCGTCATCCATCTGCAGCTCTCCTGTCTTACGATTGTCTGTTCCCTTGTATTCTGCATGTATTTCTTATGTGCCCATGCTCGCTACATGTCCTTCCAATCTCATCCTCATTGTATTTGATCACCTGATAATATTTTGTGAGTAGTGCGAAGTGAGAAAGTGTTGTTAGGTTAGGTTAGGTTGGATTAGGTTAGGTTAGGTTAGGTTAGGTTTGATTAAGTTTGGTTAGGTTAGGTTAGGTTGTTAGGTTAGGTTAGGTTAGGTTAGGTTAGGTTAGGTTAGGTTAGGTTCTCTCCACTCTGCTGTCACCTGATTCCTCTTAGAGCCAAATATTTTCCAACTCGCTTTCCTCTCAGAAGTTCTCATTCTCTGTTCTTCACTTATTGTAATAAAACAGCAGATTAATAAGGTATACGGTGAATTTGAAGGAAAAGTTTTTATAAAGAAACGGGAAGGAAGCTATCAGCGTGGTTAGTGTTAGTGCATTTCCTCATGCAGTGAACGCGGATGAATGTCAGTGACGCATTTGAAAGATACGTGTACTCCATCGGAGTCATTTTTTGCGCCGCGACTGAAGTGTCATCTTGCGATGGCGTGAAGAAATGACGTGACATCGCGCAACGCGGTCCAGGTGGCGTGAGGAAAACTTGGAATTCTCGTAAATCTTTCCGCTTCTGTCACGTCGATGTGTTTTCGTTTTTTCTTTTCCACTTCGTCTAGGATGCGAGAAACTTCTGCATTCGAGGGCGGGTCACTCCGCTGTGTGGGCATGTCAGGTAGTATGTATGTGTTTTCAACAGGAATAATGTCGCCAAGATATTTTTAAGTTTCTGCTTTTGAACGACATTCGTGTTCATTTTATTGCTAGTTTCCCAGCTCTGTGGGAGGTTCTGCTTCAACTTAGTCGTTTACTAACTTACTAACCACCTTGTAGCAGAACTGACTAACGAACTACATAATTAACTCAGTCGAAAAAAAAAATTGATCTGTTAATAACTTGCTCAATAAATTTCCTGTTTTTATGGACAGCAAAAATGTATCAGTGATCACAAATCCATCATTTGATCTCTACGTAGAACCAGTTTAAATCAGCTAACACTACATCCTTTGTTCCTTAGGTTTATTTAATATTATCCTTCCATCCTGACTAGGTTTCCTCCCTCAAAATTTTATACGAATTTCTCTTCTCCTCTCCGTGCTACATACATTACCTATCTTGCCCTATGTGATGTAATCACCAATTAAAAATAAATAAAGTGATATTTCTCATGAAATGTGCTATAGTACCTTTCGTTGATGGAGTGGCATTGGTCAAAGTTTCAACTGTGAAGATGGACAGTGTGTCTTTTGTCGAAACGTGTTCTCTCTGCAAGTGAACGCGGACAAACGACTCGGATGATCAACTACGAAATTATACGGACGTTAAAAAATGTTATTTCCGAATAAAACAAAACGAATGTAGCCAGTGTTTTTTTTCTTCTGGAAAGTTGATGGTTAACTTCAAAGAGTTATGTTATTAACATGAACGGAATAAAGATAAAAAATATAAATGAAAATACATTTTACCTGGGGGGGGTTCGTATTTGGTAATAAACTTCGTTTTTAGAAATACGCTCATGGTTTAAGAATTTCAAGTGCAAAACACACACAGTGATTTCTGCGTTGACAGGGACACCCCGCGGCAGTTTCGCGTACTTCTGATTTATTATTTATTGGTTTTGGTCCAGTCTGTCCGCGCTGTGAGGATGCTAATAAAGAGCAGAAATAACACGTGATCTCAGCAGCTGTGGGATGCTGCGTGGACCCGTTCACTCGCTCCTTCGTTTCTGCAAGGTTCTAGCCCCATCTGTCCTTTTCAATTCATCCTTCTGATTATAAGGTGGGCCATAATTTGTTTCCTGCCTTTCGAAATTTTTTTTTTTTTTTTGCGAACTTGAGGTTAAATTAGCTTTCAACTATTCATCTACTTTCATTAATTTTTTATTCTTACATCTGCTTAATTTAATTTAATTTTTTCAGTTGTCACGCTTCCTCAAAAGGGCGCGACGTTTCGGGAGATGGCTCTTTCCCCGCCCTCCCGTATGTAGGTTCATAATTGCGATTGAAAAAAGTCCAGAAAATAGAGACTGGTAATTCAAGGCCATCCACAATAACATTTAGAGATAAACTGTCATTTGCATATTAAAATATTATGACTGCTTTTTCCTATGTGCGTGAATTTTTTTAAATTTCTATTATTTTAAATGTCAGACAGACATTCAAAAATATTTGGAATGAAGTCGTTATGAAGATGTTTGAGTCTAAGAGAGGGGAAAATAACAGGAGGTTGGAGAAAAATACGTAATGAGTAACTTTATAACTTCTGTTGTAGAACTTGTGTTACTATGGCGAATGAGTAGCAGAGGGTTGGATGAACCAGACATGTAGCGTGAACAGTAACAATCAGAAATGTTCATAATACTTTATCATTAAAACTTGAATATAAGACGTCATTTTGGAGACCAAGATGTAGATGGTAGGAAAATATTAAAAAGTTAGAGGTATAAGGTATGATGATGTGGGACTGGATTTAGTTACATCAGGATGGAGCCCACTGGCTGGCTTCTATGAATTGTTTAATACACCTTCGTGTTCCTTAAAATTGAGGAATAGCTTTACCAGTTGAGTAAGTGCCAGCTTTCCAGGAAAGACCCTGCATCATTGAGGCTGTTAATTAATCTTCAAGCTGTTTCTAAAACCTTCTGACAAGATACCACTTAAGAGCTGATGTCACATAAATTCTTAGTTTCTTGGCAACATTATTACGAGTTCTGGCTCCGGGACAAAATATTAAGACGCGTCTGTAAACATGTCATTAATTAATCTATCATTCTGATAACGAAAGAACACGTCATTTAAGTGACTGGTATCACGTCTAGGATTCTATTTCGACAGCGGCGGATTGACTTTCCTTTCCCGCCTCGTGCAAACCCTCTCTGAGGTTGAAGGAGGCTTTTTCCAAGGCGATAAGGCGGACGGAACGTGAAGCTGAACACACAACTGTCTAGTGGTCAGATGCAGAATTCGTGGAATTTACCACCACTCACCACATCCACGTTTTTGACAAAGGCAGAGGTACATTATTAAAGTGGAATTTAGAGTCAGGCCTGCAGGCTTTGGAATTGTGAATTGGATTGAAATGGCTGTTGGCTGGATTCTCGAAACTTCTGCTCTGAAATGAACGGTGGAAACTTGCGCTCCAATGGAATACGTGTCTTTGCTAAGTAATTTACTTACAGACTTCTATCCCTTATTAAACATTTATATTCCTTTATTGTATATACGCGATTTCATTTGTCAGTCGTACGAAACACATAAATACGGAATGAAGATTTGTTGATTGTTAAATCGGGTGGTATGTGTAGTTACCACAGGGCTGTAAAGGACTAACATTGCCTCATATGTAACATATGGACGGGCTCACGTGTCACTGTGTGCTAAGTTTCTTGATGACAGTTTCTCAAATACTCTATCATAATGTTTCGTTGTCTTTAAGAGAAGATTATTCTGGTAATTTGTTTACATTACATAATGTTGTTCTTCCATAATTAGTTTCCTGTCGTCCAGAATGGATTAGTTTGCATTTTATGCTTATAAAGTTTTAATTAAAGATGCTTCACTACAACGCTGTACCCTAGTTACTGGAAACAGCGACCAATTTTCGTCTCGTTAACTCCCCTCCCTCCCCGCACCAGAAACGTTTAAAAACGACATTGATAATGTAATCATTTTACGCAGATTTCGTACTGACATTTAGGACTGTGTGAAATTATTGACATTTTGCATTTTGTATCGGAAATCTTAGACGTCAGATCTTGTTAGTACGGCTGTACGTCGAAATACATCGAAAGGACCCTCTGAAAAACTCGTCTGAATAGTTTTTAAGAATTCAGTCCGTACCGCGAGGTAAACACTACACTTCACCATTACAAAGATCGAATGGTTAACCTTGTTTAAGGAAATAATACGACTAAAACGCTAATTAACCTTTGGAGCCGAAGCTCTTTCAAATGAAACTTAAGAATTCAGTCCGTACCGCGAAGAAAACACTACACTTCACCATTACAAAGATCGACTGGTTAACGCTGTTTAAGGAAATGATCGCTGTTTATTGTGAAAATCATACGAAACACGTAAATACAAAAAGAAGATTTATTGTTTATTTAAGCTGCAACCACTGGACTTGGAAGAATTAATTACACATTTGTATCTAAAGAACCAATTAGCCGTAGCTAATCAATCACGTGTCCGCGGGTTGTTACCTGCGACACAGTCGATGGCAATTGTATGCTAATGAAACTTGTGTGGTTTGTAAAATGATCTCTGAGAAGCCGGATGTTGCAAGTGCGAAACTGTAACCAAAGTTCTGCGCTTTGTAACGAGTTGATGAAGCAGAACCAGGCCTGTGGTAAATTGAATTTGCTTACCGTGAAGGATTTAAATGTAACTGTTGCACCTGCAGACAGGCGAATTGTCTTCTGTCTTTTTATTACAAAAGGAAATTAATTGAATCGAAATAAACAAGTTATTCTTGGCTTGGAAGACATGACAGGCGGGGATAGAGGAAGGCAGAAATAGGATTATTGTTAAGAGAAATATAAAAAGAGGGAAACATGGGAAAAATAAATGAAAAATGTCAGAAAACAGTTACGAAGATGGAAGACTTTACTAAGCAGAGTTTGATCAAAAATTAAGTATTAAGCGTTTGTCATCTCCTCTGCCTTTTAAATTAGAAGAATAAACAAACGTCTGTATCAGATAAATATGGAGCTCTGTGGCTGCGACTAGAACCCCGGACCTCCGGCGTGTCCGCGGTAATAAGAAGTGACGAGTGATGAGAACCACACACGATGTGACGACAGGAAGCAGCGAGGTTTGCGTGTGGCCCTTGGCAAGTGCGCGACGCGGTGACAGCGAGAGATCTTCTGATATTATATTAAACATCTCGCAGCCGATGTGGATGGACGAGTTGTGATGAATCTTGTAGACGGAGAGACCCTTCATGCAGTGAATCAGGCTTAGGTCCTTGCCTTCCACACCGGAAGTTTCAAAAATTCTTCCTTATTTTACGTGTCTTATTGACTTTGATGTTGGTTTATTGGATATAATTCTGTGTGTTACGTGAAAGAAACTTACAATTACAAATCAATTCCACGTGTTGAAACGCGCGTATATTTTTTTTTGTGGGGGGGGGGGGGGGTTTTAGCCAATGTTCCTGTGATGTCTTCTCCCGGCGCCAAGACGAACAGGTGCACGGAAATATGAAAAATTACTACAGACTTAAACAGTTTCGAAATGTAGACGATTATCATTTCTTGGCCCCCGAAGGTCTGGCAGAATTACGACAGAAATTGTAAAAGGACCACCTCTGAGACGTGTCGTTGTAGATTTCTATTCCAGAGTCAAGGGTTCGAAACTTCTCGTGCGTTCCAGCTGTAAGTAGCAATTGTGAAATTTCGTGGGGATTCTTTTTTTACGTGTCTCAGCATTGTTACTTAGTGCAGCGAAAGCAGGTGAAGATTCAGGTACTACGTTCTTCCGAAACGTCGGTATTCACCGTCAAGACTATATGTTGCGAAAATTCTAGCAGTTTGCAGACACTGATCGGATTTCCTATGGCACCTTTTTGCCCTCAGACCAAGTATTATTGGTAACCAAAGTATGGAGCAGGGGAGCTTTAATATTGGAAACCGTGTGTGTCCGTCCGTCCGTCCCCGAGTGGTCGGGGCAGTTGCAGTTGGAGTTGGCGCTGGGGCCCCCCTCCCCCCTCCAGTTTAATACGTCACAACGTCATTTAGAAACGAATGGAACGGAAAGGGAGATAGAAAAAAATATTATATTAAACATGAATGTTGTGCCATGTGGCGCGTTTTGTGTGCAGTCCTGATTTAAACGACTAATTTCACTCTCGGATAGTACATTCTGTACGACTTCTATGGATGTGACGTGAGAAATCACAGCACAGCGCGAAGTTTTTTGTACCGGATTTAAAAAGACTGGAAAGAAGGAATTGGAAAGGGGGGGGGGGGTTGAAACAGATAAAGATACACAGAAACAAGAAGCTGATAACACGAGAATAAGAAAGAGGGAGACAGATGAAGAAGATTAAACTCGTGTGTTTTGTGAACTGTGATAGATTTTCCGAGTGATAAAGCGGCCGGGGCTTGAAGCCGACCACTCAGCTTCATCTAGTGCGGAGGTTTAAGAATCCTCCGCTGTGGAACAGCAGTCAAAGGCTTAATTACCTTTCTTATGAGTTTCATTCAGACTCTGTTTTACTAACACTGAGGCTGGGTTGAATACTAAACGGCGGTAGAGAATGTCTCGAGTAATTCAATATCGCCCACTTGAACAAAGATGTTTGCCTCAAGTTTTTGCCCTCCTGGGGTCGCGTCCCTTTCATTATTTGCTTCTGAAAAGAGCCAGTAGACCTTTGGTTCGTTTAACCTGTCGTCTGTTATCGTCTTGGCGTAAATTTACGATAGTAACGATGCCGTTGAATCGACGTTTCGGTGGCTTTTTCTGTCGGTAATTTTGTTTTCGGAAATTTGTGCTTCGAGCTAGGATAAATTTGGGACAGAGTGAGAGAGAGGGGAAGAGATTTACGTTAATTTCTGATTTAAATTTAGCCCAGCGTAGCAGAAGTGAAATTATGCCTGACAAAATGAACGCTTAATGAGGGGGTCATTTCTGTCCGTCATATCGCATGTTTTGTCTGCGAAATGATGAAATTGGTTTCGATAAACATGAATTGTTGGATGAAATTTTCTTTCGCGTATTGCGACCAGTACAAAATCGGATTTCACTATTTTCCTCAGAACCGGCTCATCTACGAAAATTTTGTAAGTTGTGTAAAATGCAGATCTAATCAAGATCTACAAATCTTGTTTGAAACATATTTCGATATGTTGAGTTTTTAAAGAGTGGAAGGTGAATGTTAGATCTGTAAGCTCATACTCTGCGTAACTTAATACGTTTTTATATTAACTCAGCCACATACGAATCGTAAACTGCAATGAAATCTTAAGCCTTAATTAAAGTTACCTACTTCAGTGTACTGGTGATGGTAATGATGAAGACAAAAAGTATCTCTGAAACGTCGGTAAACTTCTATCAGGCTACACTGCTCAACAACCCAGAATCTTTGTAATTTTAAATAGCGAAAGATGGATTTACGTATAAGAGAGATTGAACTTTGAAGTACCGTTCCTGTACTGAAAATTTTGTTCAAACATTTCACTGTTTTTGTGCTGTCGGGAGACGACAAGACGAATTTATCCTGACTTACACAATTTTTAGCTCAGGGAAGGTTAAGTTAAGTTAGTTTAACAGAAAAGCTACTCAGGGTGAAAGAGTTAAGGCAAATTATCTCGATGGTAATATACAAAATAATTACCACTGCGCTTTAAAAGGCTAAACTGAACAATAAAAATCATACATTCGTAAGTCCTATTAATGGATCAATTTTTTATTGTAACACGTGACAAATTACAAGAATTGAAATTCTGTCTGGTTTTATCTCTTTCGTTCTTCTGTTATTTATCTCTGCATCTCGTCTGTTGAAACTGTAATATTTTCAGGTTTTCTTAACAGGGTTGAAGCATCGGTGAAAAACAAAACAGTATCGAAATCCGAAGTACTTACCCTGCTTTGCTGAGACTGCTGTACCTTCTTTAATTCCGGCCCCCATAAACTAATTTTTTTACCCGGAAAATGAAAACCCTTTTCACCCCAACCCAACGCACAGGATATTAATGTCATTGTTAATAATTAATTTTCTCTTTAGGGGCACTGAAAGCCACGTGCTGTAGTAATCCGTATACCCAAAATGCTCGGAAACTCCAATTTTCATTGAAATTACAACATAAAATATTCACATTCATAAATATTATCCAGCCCGGGGGGAGGGGGGCGGTTTTAGGGGTTGGCTCTTCCCTCAGTATTCTACACGCATCTTCGAATCTTCTGTGGTCATAGATATTCATATTTCATCTACCCCTTCACACTGGGGCCATTTGACATCGCGTGGGAAATATACTTGTTCAATACGTAACCTTTAAGCTTGTTCGACCCTTCGAAACCCAGGAAAGTGCAAATAATATTTAAAAGTTCGGTCCGTACCGCGAAGAAAACACTACACTTCACCATTAAAAAGATCAACTTTTTAACGCTGTTTAAAGAAAATAATCGCTGTTTATTTTGAGAATCATACGAAAACTAGCAAATACACTCTGTAGCCAAAATGGAGAGTTATTGATTTTCGAAGCTTGTGGTACATATAGTTACCACTGGGCTTTATGGGGTTAAATTACCGTATCAACCACAGTATGGCCGAAAAGTAGGTTACTAAACAATAGTTCAAACACGGTCTACTGTACGTCGCCCTGCCCCGTTCTTCTTAGATGCGATGATGCTTCAGGAAACACCGAAGTAAATGCAAATTGTGTCAGCTGATGTCATGATGCAGCGAAAAATCCCAGAAGACAGCTGTATTCGTAATCATAAAATCTTTATCTAATAAGTCACGTATGTTAGCCTGCACTTTTATGTGCGTTCCTCTGTCCACGTAGCTTTCCGTCGTTCCGAAGTTCGTAAATTGAGCTCTGAAGTTATTCGTGATGAGAATGCAGACCGAGTAACAGAAAAGTTAGAATTCTATGGAGATGGAGGTCTTCAAGAAGGAGAAAGCTAACAGATAAAGGTGAATCACAAAGGAAGGGTAGAAGGCACGTGCTCACTCCGCTCTGGTCATAGTTTTTTTCTCTCACCCTTTTGTCTTGTGTCTGTTCTTTATCCCCCTTTCTATATATTTCTGGTTCCTCTCTGATCTGTCTGATATCCGAAGTACAACGTAACTGCTTCTGGCAGAATTATGGAAGAGATAAGAACGAACGATAATATACGGTATCAAACAGACGTGCTAAATCCTATGTTGTGTAGATTAAGGGCTCTTATTCCGACTCGGTCAC
>NW_019059944.1:68754-78993 GCF_000696155.1 Zootermopsis nevadensis
CTCACCACTCACCACCCGTGAGGATGAGAGTTGAAACTCAACGTAAAACATAATTTGTTAAAAACCAGGACTTGGTCTCCGATGCTACGAGTTGAATAATTTGTTCCTGGTACATTAGATGAAACCGCCCTGATAAACGGGCGTGTTAATTGAAATAAAGAGCTCAATATTTTGATTGTAACAGCCAATTATAACGTGAAAAACAATAAAACGAAATATTATTATTATTATTATTGATGGGAATTTAAATAACAATAATGAAACGTCTGCTCGCAAGACCTTGGCAGGGCCTTCGTACTGAGTTCATTTCGAGTGTTTTTACCATGGACACACGCAGTGTAGCCAATCAGAATTTACCTCATTTTCATCTCTCGAATTTCCCCTCCCCCATTGACATGTTATTCGTGCCATGATTTAACAAAATCCGTCTTGTTTTGTGAAGATTTATTAACATGAAGGCGTTTACCCAGTTACGAAAAAAAAAAAAATGAACAACCCTTCATTCTGGTATTTCTGAAGGCGGGGATTTTTTTTTGGAATTATTTGTATTCGTGACGACTCGTGGCGTCATGATCATAACGCCGGATTTGTGTAAACATCGACCAGTTAATTAGAAATTTATCCCGAATTCTGGTATTCCTGAACATGGCGGTTCAAGTAATTGTGTTTAAATCACTTTCGGTGTCAAATGTCCGTACGTAATTTGATAGAAAATCAACCGACTGGAAAGCTATTGTCATAAACACACAGAACAATCACTAATATTCAAATTATTCTGAAGCCGGTTTGTTTTAAGGATTTGGATGAGGACACGAAATAATGCCGAGAGAGGAAACAGTCCTGATGATAAACAATTCAAGGAGAGACAAAAAAAAAGGGGGAGTCTATTTCTCCGGTACGTCTGATGCAATAATATGTGTAGTTAATGACAACCGATGTCTTGTGTGTTTGGCTTCTAGCTTATTTGGTGTCCTGTTAGCGGGATAGTCAAAGCTCTGTTTGTGACGCTGACTGCAGACGGGTATAAGAAGCCTGTGGACCGCAGTGAACTGAGAATCTTGAATCATGGGAGTTAGTCCATTTTTAGGGTAAGACAGGTCACTGTGGTTCTTATACATTTCCTTACCCAAAAATCTACGACAGTTCTAACTTCACGTTTTGTCACCAAGATTGCTTTGCAGATAAAGGCGTTTCCATCTGCATGGTTTGCGTGTCGTAGAATGTCAGATGATTTTTGAATTGGAAATTTGTAAACGGTTTGTCTTGTGAGTTATTAACGCCGTTTAGTCAGGGAGAGGTTTTTCGATGTTTCGGAGGTATTTGATGCCTACATCATCAGGGCGATGAGTTAGCTCGCGCGATTCATTAATCTCCTTGATAATGGAGGAAGTAAGTACCTCTGAAACGTCGGGAAGCTTTTACTGGGCTATACGGCGTTTTTTTTGGCGTTGTAATCATTTTGCCATAAGCGAATCGTCGATTTTATTTGCATTGTAACTTGGCGGAAATTGCTTTATAGTGAACACACTAGAACCATGGCTGAAATTAAGACTGTACCGACATAAGATAACTTTTATAAGCAATAGGAAGGCACTAAGTTATGTTTAATTCGTCTTCTGAATAACAAATTATCTTCTTAAACTGTTGTGGTGATAGTCGAATACCACGCAGACAATTACAGAAATTGCCCGCGGTATCATATTTCACTTGTGTGTCCTGTAAAATGAATTCCTCGCAGGCGAGTCTGATGTCAGGTTCGTGAAATCTGATCATCGTAACAGGACGCCCGTCCACGAAACGTTTGCCGTCATGTACCGCTTTGGAGGATAATAAAATTCAAGTAGGAAGGCGACGTCCTATTTCTTCAAGCGCCCAGTCCGTTGCCATGACACTGATATCCCCGTCTTTGTTTCTGTGTGTCCATTGAAACGCACAATTCCCATAGCCGAGAGTCCTAGAAGTTTTATTTTATCCAGAGAAGAGTTGACTACGTGGGTTAACGAGATATATCGTTTGAATAAAAATTTTCTTGGACATTTTCCATCGTCTAAGAAATAATAAAATAGAAAACGACGTTTCGGAGATGGGGCTCTATCTCCGTCTTCAGGTACCTACTCTGTTGGGCCCAATAGGTAAGAGTTTACTGTAATTTATTCAAATGACTCACCATCGCCACGAAATTTTAGATTTGATAGATATATATCGTACGTAACATGGAGTGTTGGTAATTGTTCTGTGTGCAACTTGAAATAACCTAAGAATAGGGGGTGATCTACAGGTTAGATTAACAGTACATACTAGGCTTATATTTCGGACCAACTCGGTGTGAAGTTTAGTCGAAATGTCGGATGCTGCGATAGAGGATTTTTCGTAATTTTCTCTTTTACATTTCGCCAGACAGTTCCTGATAGTACTTTGAAGTAGGCCACGACTGCTTCTTACGAACATCGTATTTGGTAGTGATCCTGGATTCTTTGGAATTTATTAAGTTCGAAAAATTTGTTGTGTGGTCGCCTTTGAATTCTGTCTCCATCCGCGTTAGGAAAAAAAAAGAATTCCTCGATGTTTTTGGAAATTAATCCCATGGTTTGAAAAGTACTGTCAACATCACACCACCTGCTACAGGCCTGTTCTTTAAAAATTCCTTCTCAGTTCCGTGTGGCTGAATCCACTTGCCTGTTAGTCTGAAGGTCGGCAAGTTTTAATTCCCTTCAATCCACTGGCGGCAAAGCCACACAGATCCACTATTTTATTGTCCCTGACAGATCACAGCATCTCCGCCATTTGCATTTAAAGAAGTGAACCGCAGATTCATAAGCAATTACCAATTGTCTCTTCTGGAAACTTCTTTAAATTATTTAAAAAAAATCACCTTACATGGGAGCCAAAACGAAAAGTTTTAGCAGTCACAATTAAAACTTGCTGAAAACATCCAAGAATCTCCTTTGGTCGTATAACGAACGCAGTTAGTTCTAAATTTCGAGACATCTACGTGAACAGAATATTGAAACTTGACGATGGAAATCAGGCCATTTGAATTCTGGGCAGAGAGGGGACTGAATAAAAAAATAAAGAGAGGAAGATATGGAACTAGGAAGGAAACAGTCCCATAACAGAAAACAGCGACCTTCTGCATCCGCGTATCTCAAGCTGTGGTTCGCGAAACAGTCGGCACGGATAACTTAGCCGGCATTATACAGGGTGTTTTCGCAACTGGGAGGTAATTTCTAGTAAACCTCTACCGCACAACACGACGCGCTAAACCCACGAGACAGCCATGTTTTAACGATGTTTATCAACTACATTCACCAGCTGCCACTGTTAGGGGTAACGCGGTGTGTTTGTAAACATTGGCATTCAAGACGCTGTTGGTCAGTGTACATATTGAGATAGTATGCCCCAAACCAGGGCATTCTTTCCATGACAAATACGCCGTGGACCCTTCGGCGATATGAGGCAGCCTTCTTTTCTGTCCCGGCGCAGAGGGGGAGGGCGAGGGGGGGGGAGGGTCAGCAATGAGCAGTCACAGGGATCGAGGCTGGGACACCGTACTGACGTCGAGCACAAATTGCACTCCAAGCGTGCAAGAGCGGAATATGTGGCTTCTTTCTTATTCTTTTCCAGAGGCAGTATGGTTTCTGCACGAGCAGAACTCTGTGGTCCGCAGTACGTTGCTCAAACGTGAAAAGGGCAAAGCACGGCCTGAGTTTGATCAAAAAATATGATGGGAAAACTGTACCGTGTGACGTGATGACCTCAGTACGCCAAGTGCCACGAGGTACAAAGCCGACTAGTTAGGCCTGAATGCATTCTGTCAAACTCCACGTAGCACAAAAATGCATGATGCTACCTCAAGCCGCATGGATCATCTCGGGAGGTCACGATGACTTTCGAGATACTTTGTGGTTCCCATGACAACTGTGAGGGATTTTGGGTTTAACATTCATGGCGTACAGTTACACTGACGTGAGGAAACTTGATCTCAGGCAGACATCAGTTCCAGGCCCTGAGTCCGGGTACGTCGGCGACCCCGTCTTAAGACTGAGGCAAACACAGGCCTTTTCTATACATCCCGTGTGAGACGCGGGCGCTGGATACGTCCTCTTCTTAGACGAAGTAACTCCGTGGCCCTGAATTGAGACAATAATCGCCCAGGTAGACCACATTCTGTGGCACCCGGAGCAACCTTGACGTGATGACAACAGAGTCTGTCGCTTGATTTCCTGAACCAGACGAACCAAATCCACGCTACTTCTCTAAGATTCATTTTAATCCTTCCATCCATGTTTACGTCTTCCCGATTTGCGTCTTCCTAGATATTTTTGTCGTCTGTTCCATATTTGCTGAATGGATGTTCGTGATTGTGCTTTCAGTTAATTAATTCTGATGAAATTTGGCATAACCTAACCCGAAACATCCCCGTATATTGAACGACGTAAGTCTGACACGAAGGTTAAAATTCAATTTTTACATAAAGGTTTCTGTATCTTTCATATTCTCTTATTTTCTTTGTTTTTCCTTTCTTACCCATTCTATTCCTCATCTCCTTCTTTCTCTGATCTTATCATTCTTTGGACAATGTTATGTGACAATACAACACTTGAAGAAACATATTTCATTCTTTCATCATATTCTTCACAGGCGTAAAGTCTTCGTGCAATGACAGCACACGGAACTTACCCTCTCCCGAAGTAGAACGAACGTTTCGTAATTGTCACAACTTCCGTGCTTTTGCTGGCATCCGAACTCTTATCGTAACGTTCACACCAATTTTCACATCTCCCCCCAACTCCTCCCACCCAGTGTCAACATACCCTTACAAAATTTAGACGCACGTTGAAACGATTCCATTTCGTAAAGTTGGCAACAATTCTTATTTTGTATTTTTGACAACTAACAATTTACGAGAAACTTTCTTATTCACGGTTCGATGTTGTTTAGAGTACAGTCTGATCAAAATATTCGACCGGGAAACGGAATCTCCACACTAGTTCGACTGGAGACTGGGTGGGGCCGGCAGCTTTACGAACCTGGCTTCAATGAGACAATTACGCCGTTGCTGGGAGTCGATCCCTGGGTTTCCAGCAAGCAGTCAGCTGCTCCGTCCCTTGCCTTGAGGTTAAACTCCGAACCTTGCATTCGATGCTGTTTTGTTCACGCAGTTGAGAAGCGTCTTTAAATAAAAAAGCTGTGAAGCGAAAAATATACGCTCTTCATATGAAAGCAGTGTGACTTTCACGAACGAAAACATGCGTCGTTAAACGGAATAGGTTTCCAGTCGGGATCACCCTGGTACAGCCCGTACATCCGTCTTTCCCCTTTTCTTGTCATGAATTAATTTTGGCTCTCAGACAAAGAACTGCTTGAGGCACGGAGCTTTTTCCGTGACTACGACAGGGGTGTACAAAGCTCTCCGTGCTGCCGGATATATCTTTTTAAAAAAAATGACCCGCTGGCTCAGGAATGAGCCTAACCTGCACTGTCACTAAATTCATTTAAGATACGTTTTAATATTATCCTCTAATCTTTGTCCAGGTCTCTTAAGTATTATCTTTCCTTCCGATAATTTATATGCGTCCTTCATCTCACCCATGCGTGCTACATGCCCCTAACATCTAATAATCTTTGTTTTACAAGGGTCGTGAATTTATTTTTATTTTTTCATAGCCTCGTATTTAGAACGTAATATTTTCCCAGGTTCATTACAGTACCTCAGATTTAATCCTTTGAAGTTTAAAGTTTTTAAGAATTATATTATAATATTTATAACATTAATTAGATGAGGTTCGGACGTTCAGAACCAGTCTGGGGTTGGCGAAGAACAGGCCGTGGGGATATTAACCCAAGCAGTGAATGTCTTTCGTGCGGAATGGCCTTTGCTGAGTTCGTGACACGTGAGGGGCAACAGAGATTTGTCTGCCCCTGCAACGGAACTTCAGAGTCCAAAATAATTTTGGCATTTCTCCCTCTGCCAGTCAGTCTCTCGCTTCTTCTAATGAGCCAGAAACAAGGGAGGAAGGGACTGATCTGCTCTATTTAGCCCGGAACAAGATTGTCATTTGCATTCTTGACGGTTGATTACACCCAGAAGTCGTTTTCCAAGCGAACGTGTGCAGCAAAGCCGTGAATGTCGTTGGTGTCACAGATTAACGTGAAAAATTGGGAGTCTCGAGAAATTTCTTGGAAAAGAACAACACAGCCCGTATGATGTTTTGAGGGTTGGGGGGGGGGGGGGGGGGTATTACCGCCGACTAAGACGTCCCCGTTCCGACTTGTAACTTGATGGACTGACTCCCTTTGTATTTAGCGTAGGCGGAAGCAGACAGGACAACTTTTTTTAAGTCGGCAAAGTAAATCTATTTTTTTTCTTTATTTTTCGTTTTAATTAAACGTCTAAATTACAATGTTGTAATTGTCAGTGTCAACACTTGTAAATACCTGACAACGCCAGAATAATCGATTACTATTAATAAGATCACCGGAAGTCACAACCACGACATCTCGTGACGACTTCAGGAAATTTGTTTGCCAGGATGCAAATTGAGTGAGGCACAGAGCCGTGTCCTCCTCTGCTGTTGTCATCTATTCCTACTTAAAATTCGTGTTTTTACGAGCACCAATTCACTTAATATGTTCCTTCTCCTTCTGTGTTATTCCATGTTTATTTCAATCATATTTTTAATTGTGATAATTTAATTCTGAAACGTTATTTAGACGAAATTTGGCAGCCTTACAAAGACAGACACCCCCGGATTCCACCCCGTCTACTGGGATTAAAAACTTACACTTCTTCGTTTCTACTAATTGTAGGTCTCTCTTATGTTGAGGCTGAGCTGAGTTCGTGATCTGAGATAAGGACTTCTTATAATGAAAATTTCACCTGCTACTCACTTGAAGAATCAGAAATAATCCGTAGTTGAACATTTGCTTGCAAAGCAATTTATATTAAAAAAAAGTGAAGGCCATATATTTCGGAACATCCGATATAATGCACGGTAATTAGGTACAAGTGTATAAAGTAGCTCGTAATTAGATTTAATCTCGATTGTCTGAGATTGAAGTGGCAATCGGCAAATCTACCAACGCTCTAGGACGTGGCGCAAGAAGGACGTAACTCCAAATAGGGAAGGAAATAATATTTTTGTACACACTTACATGCGTGATTTAACTTTTGTATTATTTCTTTAAAGAAATGTGCAGCTTTTTGTGAAAACCGGAAGTTTATTGCCGTTGTCACAGTAACTTGTCGTTTCACCATATCCTGGACCATTTGAATCGAATAAAAATCCTTCCACCCAATTTCTGTTGCACCGCATTTAATATTATCCTTTGTCTATACCTTAGGTGCTCCAAGCGTTCTCTTACGTCGAGGTATTTCGACGGAAATTATCGTTTGTTTGTCAGTCCCACTGATAATATTTATTGAAGACGTCCAATCACTCTGCAGTTTTCTGAATCTGCTTTTTGTAAGTTTTTGAAAAGTACAAAAAAAAAATCGTGCTTTGTCCTGAAACATCCTGTATCTGCCTTCATTCCGTAAATTCGCACACAAAGTTTAACCAACCATGCAAAAGAAAATTGAGAACCTCATCTCGAAATTTATGGCGAATGGTATTTGAATGTTTTAATGTCATTCCGTAAATTCGCACACAAAAATCTTTGACATATTTAAGAAAATGTATTTCTTTCCTTCGTAATTGTTCCCAAAAAAAATGTCTCGTACATCCCTTTTGCAGCGATCAGATAAGGGGATGATAAAATCTAAAGTTTAACAGAAATAAATACAAAGAAATTAAAGCATTTGTTACAATCGGACGATTTCCGCACGGGGTATAAACCACTGTCCCTTTATTTCGTTTATTAAACAGAAGGGGGCGTACCTTTGGCGTGTAGAGAATAACAAATCTTTTAAACGTTTTATAGGTAATCGCTTATAATAAATTCTTGAGGGCTTCGGTTACTAAGCGGTTATAACACACGAGTAAAATTCGTCGTGATTGTCTCTGATTTTTATCGGACTCCTTGTTAAGACGTTCTTAGCCACTACACGTGTTGCGACTGACCGCCTTTCAACCTGAGACGGGGTTTGCGCCAACTGACACGTACGCTGCTCGTGTTTTGATTTTGTGACGAAAACATTGGAAAAGTGCACAAAGAAAGACATTGAAGTAGAGGGAAGAACGTTTTCATTCTAATAATTCCAGATCTTTGTCACAGACAGACACATAGTGCGTCCCCGAAATTTTGTTAACATTCGGTGTATTGCTTCTGTTATTCGGGTCTTCGTTGCTAAGATACGCGTTCCTAAATTCTTCAGACAGCAGCGAACGCCATATTGAAAACTTCGTGGCCTTCGTGCAGCTGGCGTTAGCAGCGGCCTAGCAACGAGAGTGACTCAGATATCACGGCGGAGTTCGGGAGAACATTACGCGGGGGGTGGACCTGCCTCTGACCGTAATACTTTATTGTCGGGTTGCGTTTTAAAAGGCACGTCCTGTATAACGAGACACTTATGAAACTTGTAGCGCATTCCTAGTAATCCCGCCAAGCGAATTCTGAGAGGTTGAATACGAACAGCGAATAGGATACCAGAATTACATACCAGCACAGTTTTTGGAGAGAACTTTTCGGAAGTGGTAACTAGGAGAGTGAAGACAGAAAATGTGGGTTTATAGACAAGATGACTCTAAATCTTATCACTCACATTCTGGTTTAAATCCCGGGGCAGAGACCTTCTGATATGATTTGAGGTTTCTTTCTCAGTCCATACAGGTACATTATGTCACATCGATTTGAAATAGTCTACGAACAGTTATTTTCAAAATTTTCTCGCCTGGTGTTTGCTATAAAATTATTATTTATCAATCAGCGGTTCTTAACTAAAAGTAGTTGGTCCAGTGCATGTCGCGAAATGACTGAAGACAATCCAGTTTGTGTGTTGAAAGAAGATTTCGGGTACAAGAACCTGAATTAAGGTTCTGTGTTACGTACGGAGTAACAAAGTTAAATGCTATTTCTGTTTACTGAAGTCATCCTTAAAGACTTTACCTCTTTGCATGAGACGGCTCGCTACCCACAGAATGTCTGCGAAACCATTAATTTTATAGCCAAAAGGTAAAAAGAATGCCTTCGTGTCATTAATGCTCAGTAGCAGGTGACATGCAAGTCTGTTTTGAAACGGATTCCCCATGCGGAAAATCCTGAAAAGGATTTGAGTTATTAGCAGAGGAATGCAGAAACTGCTGTACCTCTCATTTACACGGAGTATCAGTGGCGTGAATACCACGTGACAGCTCCTGAACGCGAGAATAAATGACACATCGCTGGTACATTTCTCTTATTACTGTGGCAGTGATTGATGGACCATATAAGTCACTAAATGACTGTATGTCGCCGTTTCTGTAATTCCTCTCATTCCTCTGCGTCATCCTCTGTTTCGCCAGACGTTTCTGCACGTCGTCTGCAGTGTAAACACAAAGAATCCTGCGGTCCCATTTCTTCGGATGTAATAATGTCGTGGAGAGCAAAGTGAATATTTCCCCTTGCAAGTGTCGGCCGACGAACGCCCCTTTGCAAGTAGGAACAAATAATAACAATCGTCACGGATCGCGATTCACAAATTGAGGCCCCTACGTCATACACTACTACCTGTTACAAAAACATCTGCCCCCCCCCCTGATAATGGTTTTGGCGCTGTTATACTCTGGGCAGTGAGACGGATGCTGTGATGTTCGCAGTTTGTAATGGCTTCATATTCTAGAGGTCCCTGGTTCAAATTTTAGACAGGATACTGGCTATATTGACAGGTGTTTTCGTGGTTTTCCTCAAACACTCTCGGCAAATACCGCCGTAACAACTGAAGTCAGGTATCTTCTATGTCAGTGGTATTCGACCTTTTTTGTTCGCGTACCCCCAGATATAATTTCTCTTCAACTTTGTACCCCCCAAAGTTGTTGGTGTATAATTCAAGTTATACATAGTATATAATCTACATCTAAAATAAATTAAATAAATTACATTACTCATTATTCAGTGTTTATTATAAAATAATATATATATTTTAAATTTCACGTACCCCCTAAGATGTCTTCGCTTACCCCCGGGGGTATGCGTACCCCAGGTTGAAACCAGTTCTATGTCAACATATTCATTTAATGATCACATATTTCGAATCGTCACTTGTTGAGGTATCAGGTTCTCACGGGGGCGAGAGTGTAGATGGCTGTCTTCTGTGATATT
>NW_019059944.1:82978-129504 GCF_000696155.1 Zootermopsis nevadensis
CCCTTCCCCCCCCCCCCTCCCAGGGAGATGGTGTTTGGATCGAAGTACTTTTTTTTAAGATTGCGTGCTAAGTTATGCAATGCGTGCGTGGGGATGGTGGTACACCTGTAACAGCTTTTTGTCGCATACAAGCGGTGTTCAGTTCAGGGCTTCAAAGAAAAAGTGGTAACTCTGAAACGTCTGTCGTCGTAAAGAAAGCAAAGAGATGGGACAAAGGTCACGACAGATGCGTCTTTGTTTGATCAACTCTGCGCGCTTTGTTTTTGTAATGACCCTGGAGTCGGGAACGTATTCGTAACAAATTGTGCATTCAGTAACAACATCGATCGATCGATCGATCATGCCTGTAATTTTATCTACTAACAGGCAAATTCTATGGTGAAAATTCTTCTTTGTAAAACTTATTTATTCAGCTCGACAGAACTTTCTATGATTAGATACTGGAGTTTAATTGTTTAAATAACTGGCCAGATTAATCCAATCCACATCTTCACACATAACTATGTTTGAAGCAGAAACAGTATCCGAAACGTCTGATTATAACACCATTCTCACACCGCTGATCGCCCGAGAAGACTTCGTTGCGTTCGAACCAAACTTTAAATTGGCCAGGTAGCATTTAGTGTGGACATTCAATACCAAATTCCATCGAAATACGTCAGTAGTTTTGAGGTAATTACTATCTTAATTCGAAAAAAAAAAAGCGTGAGCTTTAAAAAGACGTCGTTGAAGTATGTGCGGACTTCAGATTGAAATTCCTTTTGGAGAGGCGCGTTAGATCTGGAGCCCTGTGTAAATTGTGAGAGCGATATGCCACTGTTGTCTTGAAGGGTGTGGCTAGGTGACGGCTCGAAAGGACCAGGGGCTTGCTGTCGGCCTGACATCTGGACAGCGGTGACGAGCATCCGAGTTTAAACAATTAGGAGCCTCACGTAACGACATTCATTTCCTTTGACAGTCGCTGTTTTGTTCGGACCTCATTTTATCGAAGTACTTTTCTACTCGGCGGAGATTGACATAGTTCATTTTGCCACCTGAAGGGTCTGTAATAAGGGCCTTCAGCGTGAATTTGGAACTGACGTTGAAGTCTTCAGAGCAACCTCGCCGGAATCGAATGCTCGAGAAATGGGTTACGCCACTACGATGCTTCCACCGAAACGTCGTTAAAGTTGACTGAACATCGGGCCAGGAGTTAGGAAGGAAATGCGATAGGACAGGGAAATGACAAATTAATGTTTGAAAATGACGTAACGTCTTCATTCCAGTGCTTAATTTTTCAGAGTTGTTGTCTCGTTGCTTGGTAACAGCTTAATTCATCAATCGCACGCTACTCGGCGCCACTGCGGCGAACCATTAGGAATTATTGCAACGCGTAAGCAGTTCTTTTGTTTAATTTAAATTAATTTTAAGGAAATACAGAGCAAAAAGTGGAAAATTTCGCGATTAAGTAAATAGTAGGGCAAGGTCAGTGAATTGTATAGAATCACCAAAGACGCCTCAAAGTTCGTCTCAAAGTTTCCTTTTACCCAGCGATGTTACCGTCGGACATGCAGCGAGCAGAGATTGAAGGCGGCGAAGCACTTTTTGAATCAGATGGAGCCGAGGGGCGTCAGACAGAACAGGTGTTTGACGATCCATTCACCGAGTGACGGAGGGGTGGAGGGGAGGATATGGCTGACCCGGCTGTGGGCTGCTGAGCGCAGACCGATGCGTGTGCCCCTGGGGGGCAGATACCACAGGACTCTGTTAGCCGGAAAAAAAGAAAGAATAATGTTTCTTTCATAAAACGCAAATAGCCCACGCCAATCCGAATACATTTTGAAATAGGTCAGCCCACTTCTTATCAAGGAGGTAGCGGGCACCTCTGAAACGTCGGTGGTAAACGCCAGCCCAACGTCCCAGAAATTACCGTCTTCATACTCGCAGCCGTGAGAATCTCAAGTCTCACCTAAGTGTTACTAGAATTTGTTTTTAAAAGCCGTCTCGTATAGTTTACGTAGTCTCTGATGCTTAACCCAGACCCGTGTGCATGGACAAGGCGTTCTTTACGTTGGTTAGGATCTGAAGAGGACATAGGGAAAACGAGACGTTGCAAAGATCCGTTCGTAACTGTTCACGTCCTCCTGTTAGAGGGTAGCAGGAGGAATTTCCTGTTAAAGTGGAGATTTTATTGGCGTCTGTACCCGAGAAAATCCCGTTTCTCATTCTCCTGGTTGATTAGTTTGTTCAGTAAACAAGTTTGTTTCTTCTTGCTTATTTATCTTTCTTTCTCTCTCTCTCTGTCTCTGACCTTAAGGCAGTCATACCAGCCCTTTCAACTTCTAATTCATTATGCATTTAAGCATCTTCGTTGTCTTGCGATAATTACCTCTGTGAGCGACGCAGTCAAACTAAACACCCCCCCCCCGCACACACACACGACGAAGGTCGGCTCCAGAAATAGCTGTTTCTTCTTATAATGGACTGTGTATTTCATCAAAGTTTAACGGCGTGTCAGTGGAAATCGCCCTCAGAGAATCAGACGACTCCAAAACCTAAATTGTTTGTGTTTCTATACAAGTAGCTATTAACCTTTCTCATTCCCGGTACTGCCCATAGACTTCTGAAAATTCCACGCTCCCCTTTTTACCCCCATTTTTTAAAAAAAAAAAATTCGTTAAAAGCAAAGTCGGTCTGGACGCCGGGTAACGTAAAATTATTGCGATTTTATTAAAACAGTCTTCGCCAGCCTCCAGTAACTCGCCTATGGCGACTGCAGCAAAATTCACCTATGATAGCATGTGCTGATCCCCCCGAACGCCACATAGGGTAAGTTTCAAGTCCCTAATGAACAGAGCGGTAATGCAAATGAGGAACGTTTAGCGAATCCTCTTGACTGCCAGGGGGCCTATATGTTATAGCCGTCACGTTGGCATCTCATTCCTTTGGGAACTAATTACACAGTTGGCAAGGGGAGTGGGGGGGGGGGCCCCCCCCCCCCCCCACACACTGTTCGCTGTTTGTTAATTAGTTTTGTTTCTTCTGCCCTCTGGGATTTCCTGAGTTTGTGTTTAAAAAAGATCGTCTGCAGCCATTTTTATTTCTTGTGTGTATCCAATTATGAATAATAATTGTATCCATCGGCCTCTGATGATGGAATCGAAGAGCGACACGTTTCAGAGCCTCTGGGCAGGTCTCGTTTTTCCAACTTTGAAACGGACGCTGTCCGTTCGTGTGGCCAACATGATGCCCTGAACACGCGAGGATAACACACCCAAATTTGCCCTCATCTGTTTTTATATTTATTGTTATTATAGGGGGTGTCCACTTTGAGCCGCTCTATAAATCGAATGATTTGAATTTGCGTGTTTGAGGCTAAGGTAAAAGACTTGTAAGACCAAGAAACATTCTGAAAATTTCAAAAGTTTTTAAGTCCTAACAGTTTTCTCAATTTTGAATTTTTTTAAAAATGATTAAAATTTCCTCAATTGTTAATCTCTCAGAAAAATTTAATTTATTTAAATTATAAATAACCGTCAAAATGTTCGAACATCTGAGACTTTTAAAATCGACATTTTTCATATTTTTATTGTTCGAAATTTTAAAATTGTTGGCTTGTTGAATTTGATGACTGCGAATGGTATTTTCCGACAGAATTTAGATACTGCGTTTAATATGAATTTATCCAATGAGAACCGGAAAATTCAGTGACCACTGAAACGATCAGGAAGTTCGGATGGCTGAGTTATATGCTCAGAAAACGTGTTTATATCAGCGACACGTTAATGAGTGTTCAGGTGATGTTCGACTGAGTGATTTTTGAACGCTAGTTAACATTTTCACTGTTTTTAGGGCCAGTTCATGCCTTTTCGATTAGTTCAATATTATACGCGATGGCCTGATTTATAATCCAGAACTTTTGGCTACTAATTATGGAGCATATCACCTGGCTATGATTAACGTCAGCTTGCAGCCGCGTAAGTCTAAAGCTGGTTGTTTTAACGAGTGCATTAACACTGTAGAATAAATTCATATCGCATGATATCCAGTGCCCTCTGGTGTGTGATGGCAGAATTACGTTATTGTTTCCCCTAATCTGGGTCTGGGGGTTGCAGAAATTGGGTAGAGCCCGGTCGGTCGAAATATCGGGGAGATTTAATAGTTGGAACCGCGAAAAAGCAAATGAAAACATCGGTCGAGTAATGTTGTGGGCTGCTTTAACTTTAAACCTCTATAAATGCAAAGTGGGGTTCAGTCCTATGGAAAATCCAGATTTCGGTTGCTCAGAATGGGAAGGGCAATGCTTGGCTGTTGGTTTTCATGGCTACGGACATAACAAATGAAGCGTTTCAGTTGTCTCGTCTTGTCAGTTTGTTGTTCGTAACGTATTCAGAACAAACAAAAAATGTTCTTAAATGAGAATTCCTCTCGTGGGTAAGGTTTTTTGTTGTTAAGTGTTCCTTACTGGTTCTACAGTACGTCTTGGAATTTCAGTCCATTATTTCTACAGCTATGGTGCAGTTCACACGGTTTGTAATTAATAATAAAAGACCTAGGAAGACAAAGAAATCTATCACGTGATGTTACAGATTTTTACGTCGAGAATTGTGGAGACAGTGTTCTGATCTGGACGCAGTGAACACCTCAAAAATGTCTGTCATTTATACCAGATTACACAGCGTAATTTCCTCAGAAAGTAAGTCCATAAACGATAATGTTTGTCATGCTTACTGTTGCTCACCGAGTCAAGCAATTTCCAATCCTTCATGTACCTTTTGTTTCATTATCGTGTCCACAAGAGTCTGTCAGCCCCACGCCCTGCCGGATTTATCGTCCGGATTGAAGTTAAAGGCTAGTGACTAGCAGATTGGGAGGGCTCAAAGGCCGATGTGGATGTGAAATATTTTGTCTGTGTCGGAAATCGAAACCAGTTCTTACTTTACTGACCGGGGCATCCCACTTTATTATCAAACGAAGCAGCTTACAGACTTTCACATCGTAAGAAGTGACATCTTCCGCAGGAAGAGAGAAATCCAGAGGCATTATACCTGCATTTTTGTTTCGGTCTGGCGTTAAATTACGCCCAGTCTCCAGGTAATATCATTTTAAATTATTCTGTGTAGGTTTTTCGTTTTCCGTAATGCCTGCCGTAATGGCGTGTAGGAACAAGGTTGCTCATTAAGGCCAGGTAGGCTACTCAGAAGAGATCCACCATAGACCAGTTGTTCGCTTTTCGTGTGGAATTTTAAGCTAAATGTTAAAATGTATCGCCTGCTAACTCCATACATTCACAATGTCTTTGTGGAATGTACCACCTGCCTTAACAGTCACATTTTGCATGTAAATGTTTCATTTGATTCTCACTCTAAACAGCGATTATTTCCTTAAACAGCGTTAAAAAGTTGATCTTTGTAATGGTGAAGTGTAGTGTTTTCTTCACGGTACGGACTGGATTCTTAAGTTTCATTTGAAAGAGCTTCGGCTCCAAAGGTTAATTAGCGTTTTAGTCGTATTATTTCCTTAAACAGCGTTAACCAGTTGATCTTTGTAATGGTGAAGTGTAGTGTTTTCTTCGCGGTACGGGCTGAATTATGAAATATTATTTAGATCTTCGGCTTCAAAGGGTAAATGATGTAAAAGTCTAATGTTATTACCTACTGAATAAGTTTCTCTTTAGAACCACGGAGAAAAAGCTTTTCTAGAAGCTGTTATCTTTAAGGGCTATTTAGCCTTTAAAAATATCCCTACTCTTACGAGACGCACATAGAACAGCCATTAGATTGATCGATTCCCGAACCTTACGTAATTATTTAACTTATTACTGATAACAGTCGACTTTGTGCAGACACCCGGCGTCATAATTCCAAATCTCACGTCCGTTCTATGTTGTCTTGTAAAATAATCGACCTAACTCAGAGGACGTTTCTACTGCGCTACGTTTTGCGATGTAGATTTCAAAGCTCAAGGCTAGAAGACCACCGCTTTTCAGCCTTCCTCGACTGAGTACTCGAATAAACTCGTAGCTATTCTTAATACCTGTCGGTAGTCTTTCCATTCGGAGTCTGAACTTTTTGTGTGCGCTCTGTGTGTTTATATTCCGATATTTTTCGAACGTCGTCTTAGACTTTGCGGTCTCAGGCCCTAAAATCTGTTGCAGAGAAAAGTTGTGAAACCAGGGAATCGCGTGGTTATGAATGTCGGAGGAAACTGGTCGCGCAGAATTGGCAATTAGCGTGAAAGAGCTCGGAGCTTGGGCGCTTTCAGTGACAGACAGAACGATTTCCCGTTTCTGATTACTTTGAAAATTTAATTAGGCCAACTGGATGGGAGGCAGGAGTGCGCAGAAGGCTGAACTTTATTATAACAATAATTTCTTTGTGAAGTTCCTTCCTCGTTTGAGAGTAATTTGTGTCCTGACCCCTGGATCGCAAATTGTTCGCTTTAGGCTGTGTTTTATTTTAACTGAGTGTTATACTAGCGTTGTCAGATTAGAGAGAGACTCAAATAAAGGAAGAAAGAATGAGAGAACAGCAAGGAAAGAAGGCTGTAGGAATAAGAAATGCGAAAAAGAAAGTTATATATTTTTTTTAGGGGGGGGGGAGTCTCTCAGGAAATTCCCGCGATTTGTAGGTGACAGCGGACACTTGAACGTTCTGAACGCACTACCGTTCGAAGTTACGATGGACGACTTGATCGAACAGCAGGTGATTCTGTCACATCGAATTTAAGTCGTTAATTGTGGAATAATTAATATTTTAAGGCTCCCATCGCAAGATCTGTGCCTACACACAGAACCCAACACAGAAATACGCAGTACATACTACATCGATGTCTCGACCGGGATTTGAACCCATATTTACAGTGGTTTAGAATTTTGTTAAAGTACTTGGTATAAGCAATGCTGTAGTTTGTTTAAATAAAATAACTGTGCATGAAGGATAGGTTGAATTCAAAAGGGGTCGTCTATTAGCTGGGTCCTTTATTTTCGAAATTACTCGAAAAGTTATTTTCAAGGGTGTGAGAAATCAAATCGGTGATAATTAAGTGGAAATTAAGGGGAGGGGGGAGAGTACTGTGTCTTAGGTAAAGACGACTCGAAGAAAAGGGAATGGAGGTTTAATCCGAAGGCTCACAGATGGCAGGAGCCGAGTAAGGAAAAAAAAGTGACTGACGGTCCGCGAAATGACAGAGCGGCCTCAGCTTTTATTACAACACGGGGGCGCGTCCATACTTGGTGCTCAGAACATTTCAATGGACCGGAGAAGTGTGGAAGGAGACGTAAAAGCTCTTTTCCCCTTAAAGACGTATTATGAAGTACTTTGGAAAGAACGCGAAGTAGACGAGTAGATGCTGTAATTGAGGTCGAATTAAGAAAATGGGAAATTGGTGTTAGGTGTGAAGATGCCGATCGGAAAATTGTTTTTTTTTTTTTTTTTTTTTTTTTTTTTTTTTTTTTTTTTTTTTTTTTTTTTTTTTTTTTTTTTTTTTTTTTTTTTTTTTTTTTTTTTTTTTTTTTTTTTTTTTTTTTTTTTTTTTTTTTTTTTTTTTTTTTTTTTATATCGACCCAACAGTCGGGGTCACATTTTAACATAGGGTTGTCCATTTTTCTGTGTTTAGTTCTTTATAAACGACCCTTAGCTTGGGTTTAGTTTCGTAATTTGTGTGCATTGATTGTTCATCACACGGACTCGCCCTATATTTGATTGTTTTGTATTATAAATTCATCATTATCTCCTAAATTCTGTTGGTATAGCCAGTGTTTTCATATTCTCTTCAGGCACCAAGGTTCGTTCGCTGCAATTTTTTGGTAATCTGTTTGCCTTCATTCAGTGTGTGTGTCGAATGAATAATTGAATGACTTTCTGAACAGCCTGTATTTTTGGAGATGCAGGCGTTGAATCAAAGTGAGTTATCTCGATGGCGATATTTGGCCACAGTGGACAGCCCTGAGGAAATAATCCGACGCAATCTTTAGGAAATAGAGGACAGGCCGAAGGGATTCTTACACACATAAACTTGATAGTATGAAGTTACATCTAGTCTCTATTGTCCTATTTATATTTGCTCCAGATGTTCAGGGAGAGGAGATTTAATAGCCACGTAAAACCAGGGCCCTCTAACAACGTCCGACTCACAAATCTCACTTCAGTATTATTTGTCGTTTAATGCGTCATTAAATAATTTAAAACATCAGAAGGCACAGGAATTTTATAATAAAGAATGAGGTTAAGAGTTTATATAGGCGTACAGTTATCCCACTGCTTTCATTGCAATTTATGTGTTGTTTAACGACGTAACATTAGTCTTACTTAACTTTTATCAGTTACAGCAAACCAGGCCTGTTAAATTTCGTAGAAAGAAGATGTTGATATACAAACAGAGAATAATTCCCCGATTTACCCTGCACTTATCGAAAGCTCGTAAAATTATAAATTGAGCTGGCTATAAAAGAAGATGTCAGACTAAACAAATTCATACGTCATATTTGAATTTTTGCAATAGATTTCGAATATTTATCCACTCGCATTGAATTAAAATCTTCCTCGAGGCTTAAGAACCAGCGCACTTATATTATGTTTCGACATGCATTATTATTTATATTCTTGACGAATCAGGACGATGCAGCCCCCTCCCTTCGTAACAGCACTTGCTAATTCAAGACCAATCCGTCACTGTCAAGTGGGAAGTTGGCTTCTTAATTCCATTACGCCATTATCTTTATCTGGCGGCCGCTGCCATAGCAACAGAGCATATTCAGCAGGCGCTTGCATAAGTGGTTTATGTCCTTTCGGATGGTCAGATTATGTATGAGAAATGTTAAATGAAATTATCACGAACTCCTTGCGTTCTTGGGTAAGTCACTCCCGCGAGATTTCTATTGTTTTTACCTTCCGCTGTCTCACTGTAGCTTCATTTAAATGTTAGAAATCGTGTAAAAATAATCCGATGAGAATGATTTATAATGTTTCGTAGCAAAAGGCATGCTTAATGATCAAATAAAGAGATCATCAAGACAGGTAAATTAACTCATCTTTTCCAGCCAATCAATTTTAAAGAAGACGAAATTACATCTTATTTTCTATTTGCGTTATTTGAACGTAGGTTCTTTAACGCTTGTTTAATTTAACGTAATCTTCAAGGGCATATGAAGATATGAAATTATTTGTCGAATGACGAATTGTGTGTGCGTAATGGAAGAGAATTCACGCGGATTGTACTTTTCTCTATTTAAAGGACAGTTTCCAGACACTTAAATGATTTCTGTAATTGAAAACTCAACAAATACTTGAATTGATAGCGGTAGATCGTTCTTTCACTGTTTTTTTATCGAACGCCAAGTAAATCCAGATCGGAAAGGCCAATTCTTCTAAACGAGTTATCACGTGCGTAGCATAGAAAGGGGCGATCTTAGTAAGTGCCTAAATTGAATTACACGCTTCTGTACGAGACCGCGCGTCGTGACGAATCGCTTTTCCCTAGTGTACGCGGTTTACAGCGGGTACTGCCCCTCGCGGGCAGTGGGTCGAATCCTGTTTCAATATTTGTTTCCTCGCTTCGTCTATTTGATTATTTTGAAACGAAGTGCGTGAGGTGAACGCGGGTTTTATATTCGAGAGGTTCTGAGTTCAGATCTCGGTCCGGAAACCCAATCTCCTGGTATAAGATTTTCGTACTTTTCCTCAGTCCCCCGGGCCAGATGCATGAATGGTATTTTAATTTATAGCGTTTCCTTGTTTGATTTTTCTAGTTAATTATTCATTAATCAACCAATTAGTAAATAAGCTATAGTATGAAATGAAAGACTAATATTTTATTCTGAGATTTAATACAAACTTCGGTCAAAGTTAAAACCCACAATTACACACAATTTCTAACGATTATTTCCTTAAACAGCGTTAACAAGTTGAAGTGCTGTGTTTTCTTTGCGGTACGGGCTGGATTCTTAAATATAATTTAGATTAAATTCGGGCTTCAGAGAGTTTATATAACCATGAGTACTTCACACAGCCACGCGTTTTAAAAAATGTGTGGTCTTCTTGGTTTTGATACGTTAATTTTTTAAGAGCGTGATGTCTCGATCTTCAGGTTAGATTTAGTTAATTTTTTGATCCAAAATTTTATTTATTTTGGTACTGTGTTCTTTCGAGTTTTTCTTACACTTATACTAGAATACAGGTAAAATATGATCGGCTGCATTATATTAATAATATTACAAAGCATAGTAAGATTTTTTGT
This sequence comes from Zootermopsis nevadensis, assembly GCF_000696155.1. The sequence goes on from NW_019059944.1 coordinate 93,194, forward strand.
AGTATCGCCTTCAGTTTTCTTCTACGAGATAAATCCTCTCTCACCCACAGTTTTGTTTCAGTATATAGCAGCCGTATGAAGGCAGTTAAAACGGAATGCTCTTCGTGTGCAATGTCAGTTGCACGTAACATACATTATAAAGTCTGAGTCAACATCGGGTAGCGTTGAAGTACATTGAAACGCATTACCGATAACTGTGTAAAAGGGATGTGTGGTCTACGTGAGGCAGTGACCGATGCGATATGCAGGTGTACTGATGACCACGCGGTCCATTATCGACAAGTAATTTCATGAGAAGGCGACCGTGTTTTGTCACTCTCGTGACTTGGAAACCAATCCAAGGACGTTGCTAACAAAAAGTCTGACCAAGGTTAGATTTTTTGTTTGTTATGTTTTTATTTTATTTGGAGAAAGATTCTTTAGAAGACGAATTTCTTTTCATTAAAATCCTTGGACTTAAGATGATTAAATTAGTTTACCTAGAATTTCGACTCGGTTTAGAATTTTCTCGTCCTTGTGTGAAGGTGATGATGCTACGGACGTGGATTCTGAAAGCAAGAACTGAGGTTAAGAGCATCTGTAGCGCAATCATCTCTAAAGTGGAATTTGAAACTAAGATTTTAATTGAAAAGTAATGTTGTGACGTGCCGCGAAGAAAACTCAACACTTCAGCCATTACGAACATCACTCTGTTAACGCTGTTTGAGGAAGTAATCCCTTGTTTACATTGAGAACCATAGGAAACATAAAAAGTGTAGCATAGTATAAGATTACTAGTAAATCAAAGACTAGGAAATCTGAAAGCAGTGATCACGTGTATACAAAGTAAAGCTGTCCCACTATACGCCATGTAGGCCCTTGGGGGGAGAGTTAGTATAGCTCCTACTCATTCTTAACCTCGGCACCAGATGGGGGTGAGTGGTCAGCATCACGCCTCGATCGCGCTTTACCCACAGGAATGGACCCCGGTAGCCACTGGATAGGAGGCTGGGGTTGACCCCAGAGCTGGTCTGGACGCAGAGGCTAGAGGAAAAATCCTCTGTCCCCGTCGGGATCGAATCCCGGTCGTCCAGCCCGTAGTCAGTCACTACTGAGCTAAGCTGGGCTGAGCTACCCCGACTCTGAACTTAACCAAACTAAATCAGAATCTTCAGAATAATTTATTTTAGGTCTTTGAAACCGAGTTTGAGGAAAATCAGAAATTTTGTCAGTTCTTGAGGAATTATGGGAATTAAATCAGCACATTATTTTCGGGCATTTTTTCGGAACCCACAAAAATCTATACATGTGAGTCTATGATCGCAAATATTTTTTTCCTTGCAGTGAAACTTACTTGTAGGTACTTAGCAAGCAGCTGGGACCATAACTGACACCACAAGGAAAGCACAGTTAGTTAACCCCTGAATATAACTGATAGTTTAGCAGAAATTCTTGGTAAGTTCTAAGCGGGTCTTAAATCAACAAATTATCTACTGCCATTTCAGGGCCCCGCTATCTGAATGCCAAGATGTCCCTGAAGACACAACTTATATTCGATCTGTGAACAATGGCGTGTACAGAACTGGTTAATTTATAAGCATCAAGTTAGTAATTATTTTTCTTCCTATCTGTACCCACCTAACAAAATATCTGTGGCCATTGGATATATATATATATATATATATATATTGTTTTGTGTTAGCCAGAACGCAAACAAAACACACTCGTTAAGCGTTTCTAATTAGTACGTGTCTTGATAGTTTCAGAGGCTGCAGGATTAAGACATTCATCATAATTATAATTTATTATTGATTACAGTGCAGTGCGATTGCATCGTATTACTTGTCTGTGTTGATCAATTGGTTTCGCCGGGAGGTTAGTAGGTTGTACACTTCTGGTATAAAAAAACGGAATTCATCTTGGGAGCGTTACAGGCACAATAGTCTCTCGTTGTAACTGAAGATAGGTCTAGTTTTGCGGATGTTTCGGAGTCATTTTGTTGCGTGTTCGCTAATTTCTCGTTCCCGTTTGGAAGCCGCGTTAATTAAAATCACTTCGTCTGTGCGTATGAAACGACCCGAGAAAGGCTGAAGGGATGTCGTGGACTGTCTGACGACAGGTCCATATGAACAGGATCCTTCCATCCTTTTCTCGGACTGGGACCTGTTCATATACGTTCTTGGCAGATGATCCAGAAGTGGTTTGCCATTCCCTTCTTCTGTGTGTGAATGGAGTAATTGTTGGGATGCCACGGAGAAAATCTCCGTGTTGCCTAGACCACGGCCTCGCCCAACACAAGTTATAAAGTCGGCCACCGCCGGGAATCGAACCCGAGACCCCAGGATTACAAGGCCAGCGTTCTAACCGCTAAACCACCGTGGTTATAAGCTAATATTATGTAATTTAAAGTAATGCTCCCTCATTCGTGTGAAACGTTTCAGTGAATTAATTTGTCCTGCCCCTGCGTAATGCGGACACGAGACTCTGTTCCCGTGAGGTCTGACTAAAGTGCCTCAACTGTAGCCACCGCGTCTTGGGACCGCGAAGTTCCACGTGGGCTGAATGCAAAATAATCGACAAGTAAATGAGCTGAATAATATGCCTGAGTATATAATAATTGAATTAAAAACAGTTAAATATAAATAATACATGTAATAATAATATAAATAATCGTCACTTGCTGAGCGACTCTCAGTAACTCGAAATTTAACGTGATCTTGTGTTGAACGCATGAAGTGTTTATCCTAAATATTGAAGGGAACTTTTGGTCGATTACATTCCCCACGCACGCACGCACTCAAAAGAGAAGCAATTGGCTTACTTCGAAATAAGAACGTAGAAAAAGCTGAGGGATGTGACTCGCGTAGAAAGAGACAAAGCAAGGCGCGGGCTAAATGTTTTGAATTAAAGATGAAGAGGCGATGTAGTCGGGTGAGGGGGGGGGGAAGAGAAATGCTTTTGAGAAATTGGTGTCATTACATCTGACAATAAATGAACGTCGCACGACACTGAATGATTTTCAGAAGACGCATCTTGAATCGTATTAAAATAAACTGAACTCCTGCCGCCATTAAAATCTGGATCCTGTTTAATTTATTACGAATTCTGGATGCGTGCGTTACGCATTTGTAATTCCTGCGTTCGCTTTGTTTAAGCGCGAGGCGTGGGAGACATTAGTCAAAGCGGAATGCTCGATTAGATTTTGTAATTACACGTCCTGGTGGTCGTAATCGTGAAAGGGAAGGTTTCTCGTACGTTCCTGATTATAAACAACATATTTTTATTTATTTATTTATTTATCTCATTCATTTCTTTCTCTTTATTTATTCCATTTGTTTCTTACCGTCTGTATATTTCATCTTTATTTTTCCTGTCATCCGTGGGTAGGAGAACGTAGATAAGTTACCTCGCTTTCACTGACTTTTGAATGTAAAGAACAAACATAACACAACGTGCAATTAAAGCTGCACGTAGCTGGTATTTACTGGAGCACTAATGCACTAGTCCACTTTTTGTCCGGATGAATCTTTTGCGCTGACAAAGCCCAAACAATTGTTTACAGAAATTCTGTGATACAAGTAATTCTGATGATTTTACTCAGTCTGTCTGTGGAATAACGGTACTGAACCTTCAAGTAGGCCACGACCACCTTCTTTTTCAATTCTTTATGCCTTATTACACACTGAATAATCTCTGTATTTGAAGCAGATATCATTAAATTACTTAAGAATCATGCCCCGGTGTAAGTGTTTAAAGTCATACTCTCATTTGAATCTGAAAACGCATGTAATTAAAACGAAAATCATTAAATAAATAAAATAATAAATTAGCCCACACAAATCATGTGTGGGTCACGTATAACCGAAGCCGTATGTGACCTCTGCAGTTTAAAACCGTCCTGAAATAATTCAATAAGCAGCAATAGCTCATACAGACAGACAGACAGGAGGCGAGCTCACATGTTGAAGCGATTTTCGTGAATATTCTAACACTTTAATTTAAATGTCTCTTCTGTTGAAGAGTTCTTGTGTGTTTTAGGTGTCCAGTTTTCCTCTCCTTTTATTTTCCATCCGCAGAAATACGTCCGTGGCAGGTTACACGAAGTGAGAAGCATGTAAGTTACATCCTGTGGCAAGTTAATATCGTTATTACTGATGTAAATTGCCTAGGGTGTTTTTGTTTCTCTTAATTATCTGTCAGTACTTTGTGCTATTATTGTAGTAATACCAACATAACATTATTATGCGTGGACAAACATAGCATCACTCAGCTGTCTCTTAAAACCGGATCTAATTAAAATAAAATCGGAACGCCGAAATGTTTTAGCTCGATCTTTTGAGTGATGATACACGGCCAAAATTTGGAGTAATTAAACGAGTTGATGAGGAGAATCCCTTTCATAGTTTTTCATTCGACCGCATTGAAATTAAGCTTATGTAAATGAAGACCATGTTAAGGCAGTTCCGCGTATTTTTATTCCAAATTCACTTTTCCTTCTTTCTTTAGTGGTTTTCTTATGTCTGTACGTATTTATAGAGAACTAGACACAGAACAAAGGAGCAGCAAAGCCACGGCCTGAAACGTCAACATAATCTTTAAAATTTATTGCAATATATAAATCGCAGATCACGCAAAATTTGTCTCGTTTTTATCGATTAATTAAAATCGAAATAACATAATAATGACACGGAAAGTATATTCGTAATGGCTAATAATTAATCGCTGTTTGCAGCATGAACCTGGGAAACGTATAACGGAGAAAATTTGCTTAGACATTTAAGCAGAAATGGTAACCATATATACCATCTACTTTCATTTTCAGTAGCTCTGTACTTTGCCCACAGATTTTACGTGTTTCGTTCGATTTTCAGAGTAAACAGCGATTATTTCCTTAAACAGCGTTAATCATTTGATCTTTGTAATGGTGAAGTGCGGTGTTTTCTTTTCGGTACGGACTGAATTCGTAAGTTTCATTTGAAAGAGCTTCGGCTCCAAAGGTTAATTAGCGGTTTAGTCGTATTATTTCCTTAATCAGCGTTAACCAGTTGATCTTTGCAATGGTGAGGTGTAGTGTTTTCTTCGCGGTACGGACTGAATTCTTAAATGATGGATATACGAGTTTTGTCTTCAAAGGGTTAAACGTCGCTGGCTACACGTGTGACATCTGGCGCCACAGGATTGTCGTGTGTGGATGAAACATTCTGGAAGCAGGTGAGCCTTCTATTCCAGGTAGACCTCTGAATGGGGCAGGGGTCGAGAAGGAGGAAAGCCGGCCGGTGCATGGGGACGCGTCGTGTGAATAGATGTTTCTAATTATGGGAGTCGCTATTAAGACACGTAAATAGGGCGTATGGAGTATTTATAGCACGTGACGGTAACATGAATGCTTTGTAGCTTACTACAGAGAGGCCATCTGCAGATAAAGCAAATAATTTGTTACAGCTGCTGTTCAAGTGCTCCTATTGTTTATAACACCCGGTATCTGCATGTTCTTTGTTCTCGATGTACTATGACAAAGCATTCTTTGTATCATATCCAAATGTTTTTTTTTCAAGTCGTCTCTTATGTGTACAGTAGGAAGATTAGAATAAACGTATTATTTATCAGATCTGCGTCGATGAGTCTGTTTATTTATCGTACGGACACGTGTTTCGACACGCAGACTTTGCGGTAAAGTTCGAAATTTGGTTTGTTGAGATAAATGCGTCCTGTGGGATGTCAAATGCCAGTCCAATTCACGAAGCTGTTTTATGTAACGCAGACGTTTCTGTGAGTATTTTGTCTCGAGGGATCTCGGATTATGCAAATTCGATGGTTACAGTTGAGTATTCATTCTGGGTTTACGCACAGATTTGAAGTCCAGTGTAATGGACATCTTGGATGGGGGAAAGGGTCCAGCACGGGTGTCGTATTTACAGTATAGTGCAGCGTGGACAAAGTCGTAGGAAGTCTTTGCGATGGGACACGGTCACCTTGTTTATCAGATTGTGTGTTTTTTAAAATTTAATTTTCATTCTTTTTTTCTTTTCTTTCCATAACCTTTCTTTGCATTTATGAGGACAGTGGGACCTCCCACGTAAAGGCGAAACGTGTCTCATCTGAGTTACATACCCAGACAACTGCACCGATTCTGGCCACATCAGGTTCCTCGCGAGTCCCAGCATTAGCCGAAAACGTCCAGTAGGGCTATGTTATTATAGACAGAGAGAGAGAGAGAGAGAGAGGAGGAGGGGGGATGGCGCATGCGTGTTTGCACAACGCAATGATTAATAGTACTTGCAAGCACTATTATACTGATGCACCACCCGTATCCATCTCACCATTGGTTAAGAGTGTCCAAACTGGCGGTAGTGCCTGGTTCAACGAAACTTGAGAACTTGGTGATTTTGGTACGAACGAGGGTTGGGGATGGGCGTGAAATTTGGTTACTTACCCCGGGGTTCGAAGTGGGTTTCCAACCAATTCACTGACCTTTCAACCTCCTCACGCGTGGCCCCAGATCTTATTTTATTTTCTCCTTCAGAGTAAGCGATGATACCGTAAGATATCACATATAAAAAAGCATAGAAAACCTTCGACGAAGGTGTGGTTGTGGGATTCATTCCGGAGATATTTTGGTGTAACTGAGGAAGACCACAATTAGCCACAGGCTCGTCGCCTAAATGTCTCGACGCACTGGCCACTGAGCTACCTGGCGTGCAATGACACACATTTTCCTTCGCGAGTTGAATAGCTCGGGTTGGGTCCTCCCATTTTATAAATTTTGTAACGTGAGTTGGTACTTTGCACGGCTCAGTGACCCCACCACCAGACAAAGCGAAGTGGCAAATGCCGAAGGAGGCTGAGAGCAGTCAATGGACCACGAGGGGCAGCTTAAGTGGTCGAAGAATGGAAATTTGGCTGTAATTTGAATACCATGCAAGTCCTCCTCGTTTTGTTCTGTGTATTTGTGCATACAGTTTTATATATAGATGACCAGAGTTTTCAAGGACAAGTCGTTTTATGTAATCAATCATCTTTTGTGAAGTTTGGTCGACTTGCTTATAACCGTGGCTGTCTGCTCGGGTTAAATCAGGACAAGAACGTTCTATGTCATCGAAAGGAGCAACGTGGAATTTATTAAAATTACAGACTTGATTCTGTAGTTTTATTAATTTTTTGTATGTGTAATGAAATTGATCTGTTATATTTCGGATTGGTGAATTTTCAAATATTTTTTGTACAACGGTCAAAGTTGTCAGTTTACTTTAACAGAGCGACTGTCAGCTTCTCTCGTGGGATTCTGGTGCGTGGAATCAGTTGTGTATCCCCGCATTTACGTTGTGGGACCGAGGTAAACTTTGAAAAACCTCGCAGGATACCCGAGACCTTCAAAATATCGACGTAGAATTTCCGGTCCCAAACAGCAGACTATGGTGTTTCTTCATAATTTGCGGGTTTTGCCCTTGGATGACTCACTGAGCGGCTAACCGCACGATGAATGCATTCTAAGATTTTCGTTCCATTGAGTTTTGTTTCCTCGAGAAATAACCTCTGTCTGACCCCTGTGTTCCACTCCGGAAGACCGTAAATTAGAACGCGGTCGTCATCTGTCTGCTCGAGTCTTCCTTCACTCTTGTCGGCTCAATATTCCGACCACTCTGTGTTCTTGCAGTAGCATTGATATGACCCCGCTTAATTGCACTAAGTACACAGCGGTCCTCTGCAAATTTATGCAGAGTTTTCGTCTAATTACAACCTCGAGTAGCTGTTACACTTCTTCTGAACGTTGTTACTGGCTGTCCGCAAAGAAAGAACCCGAAAAATAGGCCGGGTACAAGTAATTAAACAGCGAAATTATCCGTCATCTTTAACCCTTTAAAGACCGGTGGTAACTATATGTACCACCTACTTTAACAGTCGGTAACTCTGCATTTTACCCAAGCATTTTGTGTTTTGTCGTATGATTCAGCCAATAAGAAATGATTATTTCCTTAAACAGCGTTAAAAAGTTGATCTTTGTAATGGTGAAGTGTAGTGTTTTCTTCGCGGTACGGACTGAATTCTTCAGTTTCATTTGAAAGAGCTTCGGCTCCAAAGGTTAATTAGCGTTTTAGTCGTATTATTTCCTTAAACAAGGTTAACCAGTTGATCTTTGTAATGGTGAAGTGTAGTGTTTTCTTCGCGGTACGGACTGGATTCATAAATTATCATTGAGACGAGCTTCGGGTATAAAGGAGAATATTATTCGTATTTCGTTGTGTGTATTTCAACCTAAAAGTTGCAGTGTCTTGTCAGTTCGACTTGTAGCAGATGCTCTTAGAGAGATCATAGGAACGAGAAGGGAATGAAGCCCTTGTTTGAACTGAATGGAAGGTAATCATTATAACCGAGATTCGGAGGCCTGAATCGACAGAGTTTCATCCCTACAAATCTTCGTTTTATATAAACTTATTCTTCCTTCTTCTAGATGAATATTTCGTCTCGTCTAGAAATTGAGAAGTTATTCAGAGAGAGACAGATTAATTTCGGGCTGATTGAAGTATTTTTAATGAAAGAGGAAAGGGTTTGGGTAGAAGGAAATGGCAGAATAGATGAAAATTATTTTCATTATACAGTGAAATGAAAGAAATTTTGCAAACGAAACATATCTCCTGAGGAATCTACAAGAAATTTGGAGTTGAAAGTTATATTGTACGACATGTGTTTTGAGACGTAATGACATGATCTGACATGACGTAGACTTGGGGTAGGAACTCTTAGTCAGTAAATGTGTTAGTAGGCCAGTCAGTTTGAGGCAAAATCTCCTGCTTGATTTAAATCGATTTTCCATGGAAAATATTCCTTCTGTATGTGAAAGTCACTGAGGATGGAATGCGTAATTGCTGAGGACAGCTAAGGACATGCGCTTTAACGATACGTTGGCTGGCTGAAGGAAGATACATTTTGGAAGATATTATTAAAACGAATCTTGAAGGAGTATGGGGTAAATTCTGTTCTGTTGGCTCTTGTGAACACAGGAATTATTAACAGGGTCCTAGAGACGACCTGGAATTTTTTGACTGGCTGAGCGACCAGTGGTTTATGTATTAGGCCTGTTTTTGTGTCGTCTATTTCTCGGGTTAGAATCCGATGGATTTTTTTTTTCATACTGCATCGCTGGGTACCATAACAGATCCCGTGCGTTGTCACGAAATTTGTCTGAGGTTCGTGATTTGGTTGTTAATCTGGTGCACAGAATAAGTTGACTGCGTTTTCTTTTTTGAAAAAAAACCCTACTGTAATATGTTATTTAGGGAGGATGATAAAAACTGAAACACAGAAAGAAGATTTTGTTTCGTGCTGGGTGATAAATTTACTTCTCTTGTGTATTTCCTTACATGACGACACAGAGATTTTTCAAAGCAAAGTGAAATTGGCGCGCAACGTGGGGTCACTCTAAGTTGAACATGTTACAGTTAATACGTTTATGACCCATATTTTCTCTTGTTAAAATTAATGATTTTAATGTTTAAATGCGGCACGTCATAGTGTTAAAAAAATAAAAACGTTCTTACGTTCTAATAAGGATGTAAGTGTGAGAGGAGTGACACGTCCAGACGTTTAGTTCCGAAACAAGTAATATCAGGGATCTTGGTCCGTCTCTTCGATGCTGGCCGACGACTGTTTTTGCACTCCGATGACCGTGTGTTGTAAGTGTGGCCCCCCACTGAGGGCTACAGATTTCGTGTCGGATACAGCCTCTTAATAATTCACCGATGTGCCTTTTACTCCGAGGCTTTTCACTTTTCTCTGTTTGTAGCAAGTTACTTTGAATGCCACCTACTTGCTTATGTCTGTCTCTTACTGGCGGACATAATAATAATAATAAAATATCAAAGACTTCACGATTATTTATCTTGTAGAATCATATTCGCCTGCAGTCGCGACTTTTATAGAAATCCGAGATTCAAATTTTCGAATGTTATCAGGGCGTGAGGGACATCGAAATAGGTTAGGACTACTGATATATATAGAGCATTAGATATTTGTTCCTTTTCTGCATCTTTTCTTTCTTTCGAGTGATACGTCTCCAGTTAGATTTCCTTACAAATCACTCCCCTTGAAACATTTGAATTCTGCCGCGCGCAAAGATCTTGAACAGCGCAGGCGCAATGTTTTAAGTAATGTCACACTGTGATTACTTAATGGCTGCGAGTTGTGCCTTCTTTTGTTTCGATGTTTCATGTCTGAGAGACGCGTTCTTTATGTGTCGCGGATAAAGATGGATGTTCCATGTCTCGACTCGCACTGCCTCGGGGACCTAGGAGTGAACGTCCCTGTCCCTGCGATGGTGTAACCGACGACCAAAGGGTCACTGTCAGCTTCCTGTAATTCTCTATCCATCTTGCGTGTCGCTGACACGAACGTAGTTGATCAATTCGGTTGCTAGACGACGTATTTGAAACACCCTGTGGCTAACAAAAGTTTGTTAAAACTGATGAATTGTTCAAACGGAATGATTTGTAGTCCGTTACATTTTGTTCTTAAAACTGGGGGTTCGTGGTTGTCCTCAGTTACTCTAGGCAAATATCGCGATAGTGCTTTAAATTAGGCCACGACCGCTTCCTTGCATATCCTTACCAATTCATTACGAACTGTCATCCTCCCGTTCAACGTTGTATAATATGAGATACTGAAAAATCGTCGTTAAATAAACTATTAATGAATGGAAAAAGGCGAAACTCTTCTAAACGCTTCCCGTAGCACAGTTTGCTCAAAATAAAAAGGAGCACAAACACACACTAGGACAGTGCAAAACCCTGCAAGCGAATGTACAATCCCAGCATGCGGTGTCACGCGTCTCATAACTCCTGTGTTTTTATTAAAACCATAAATTAAAAATATACCTTGCCAAAGAAAAAGTGGTTGTACCAGCGACGTCTTTTTGTAGCGACTCTCACTGCGCAGCCTCGGGCGAATCGGCACAGAAATGGTCCAATCCTCGCATAAAATTTAGAAACAGGGTGTCCATGTTCTGCACCCGAACAAATACCCGAGTTCGGAAAACTCTTAATTGCAGGATGTGGGCCTCGAAACTTATTTTGTCTAAAAAAAATTACATATTTTTTCCTGAAACGGAAGTCGGTGATGTTCTTCAGCCCTGAAGATGCAGGCAGCATGTTTGTTAGAAACAGTGGCGTCTTCTTACAAGTCCACAAGACGTCACAATCTGGAAAAATAAACAAAGACTTCGTCATTTTCACCGCCGTCAGAAACTCAAATTCCACTATAAATGGGAAGAAATCTGTTATGACCTCCCGATGCTGTTTACTATAGGGCTCATGTATTTGAGGTCAAATTGACAAGCAAAACATTTGGACCTATAGGAGCAAAGCAGAAGATTGGGGGGAACCTCTTAATTATTAAATTTATTTGTATTGGTTACTAAAGAGATGAATTGGGTGGGTTGGACTTGTAGCACAAATCGGTATTTTAGTCGGATAACGTGAAGGGAAGAGATAGCTAACACCACCAATGATAGATGAAAAGATAATATTAAAATGAATGTTAAAGACACGATGCGAGGATATGGAATAAATTAACTGGCTCCGAATAGGGTCTCCTGAACCCTTGAGTTGCGTGGAAGACGTGAAATTATTTGACCATCTGAACGACTGTCAGTTTCTCCACAACTCTGATACATGGAGTCCATTACTTGCACAAAAATAACTGTATGAAGAATTTCAGTGGTAAATATTCACACATACTACGGGCGGTTAACCCTTAAACAGCGTTAATCATTTGATCTTTGTAATGGTGAAGTGTAGTGTTTTCTTCGCGGTACGGACCGAATTCGTAAGTTTCATTTGAAAGAGCTTCGGCTCCAAAGGTTAATTAGCGTTTTAGTCGTATTATTTCCTTAAACAAGGTTAACCAGTTGATCTTTGCAATGGTGAAGTCCGGTGTTTTCTTCGCGGTACGGACTGAATTCTTAAATGTTATTCAGACGAGCTTCGGCTTCAAAACTCTTGATCAACTTCTGCCCTACTCCACTTCTAAATGCTTTCTCCTTAATAAACCTATCTCTACCTAAAGGACAAGCGGGCACGGCCTGGGGACCTTTATAAAATAATTTTTGACAACGGTGATGAGGTGAACGTGTGGTAAAGAGGTTATGTGTGTTCTTTGAGTTCTGTACACAGGCGCGCTCTACTTGGTGAATATGGAAACTGCAAACAGTTAAATCTCATGGGCGCTGCCCTGTGTTGGGGGCGACACACCTACCAATAAAGAGACACCAAACAATAGACAAGAGCCATTAGTTGTTCTTTATTTCCGTGCCGATCTACGAGTGTTTAGAAGGCTGTGGTCCGCTGCAGTTATTGGGACTAGCTTCGTCTTCACAGGTTAATGAACGCAGTGCAATAGCGGACCTGGAAATTCGATGTGGTAGGCGACGAGGCTTGATAAGGAGACCGAAGACACGCAAGGAGCGAACACAAATATATCAACCAGGATAATTGAGTCGCTGCAGTTGGAAAGTACATCTGTGTGCTGCATTGGTGCGATTTGCAAAACCGATACGTGGCTTTAGGGGCATGCAAGCAATTGCAGACAAATACTACATCAACGTCAAGATTCAGCCATTCTGTTTTAAAACACTCAAATTGGTACATAAATTAGACAAATGAGCACATTTTAACGTGGGCGGTTTCCTCACCACAGCGTGTCTCTTTGTGTCGCATTAATCTGAGCAAATAAATAAATGTTCTGTACCGCCAGAGAACTTTACCGTGATGAATTCTGCATCTGCTCGACTGTAACGCACAGTGGAACCTTCCGAATGTCTTTGCACGTGTTCAAAGCCGCCCTGGATGAGGCAAGGAGCAGTTTCCCCCTGGGGAGTGGAGATACAGCTCCACGTATTCTTAATCTCCGTTTCTTGATTTTTGTGAGTTGCTTGTTCCACGATTCGATCGCATTTCTTCCGACTAAAGACGCCAGAACAGACGGCTCTGAGGCAAAGACTTGCCGTAACCTGAAATCGAGCTCTGGTCGTCAGACTGAAATGGCCCGCCGATTGTCTGGTCTGGAAGGGGTGGCGAGGAGAGAGGTCATTTGATCTGTAGAGAATCGGAATTATCGTGGTCCAGTCTGCATCCGGTAATTTTAATGAACGATCCTGGCTTTAGTGTGACCTTTTTTTTAAGTGTTTACTAAAGCAACGTCGTGCTGGATTATATTTATAGCAGTGACAGGAAGTAGACAAAAGGTGAGTACAAAACTCAGTTAAATGACGTCACCTGTTCGAGACGCATTGACAAATAGAGAGGCTTAAGTTTTTGTTGTGGAGTAGCTGTCGGATTGGGCCTTACAGAGCCTTCAGGTTCTGAAGAAATGTTTTGAAGGATCATCTGTGCTTGTTTGTCAGTGTGAGATATAAAATGTCTCATAAAAAGTAGCAACTTTTTGTCCACACTGTAGCATGTTATGGGACGTGCTTCAGTGGACAGCAGTCAGTATAGGGTTCGATCCCTGACACGGGCATAAAACTTTTTTCTCTTTCCACTGTGTTCAGACCGGCACTGGGGCCCACTGAGCCTCCCGTCCAGTGGGTACCGGAGGTCCTTTGGAACATTCTGCGACCGACTGCATAATTGACGAAGCGTTTCGGTATGGAGCGGTGAATTTTTTAACACCCTGCGTCTGGTGATCGTGTGGGCTGATACCGCAGCAAAAGTCCGGTCACATCTCGATCACTCGCCCTTATTTCTTGTTCTGAAACACATGTCCATCTGCATGTGACGTGATACACCCCCCTCGGACACACAGTTCACGTTTCGCCCACATCTCGACCCACTCACCCGGACTAGAACCCCCCCCCCCCACCAACACACACACACAAGCACGTGGAGTTGTGTGAGAATAAGACAAAAAAAACCCACAAAATTTTAGTGTGAGGAACTCAAGGGGTGATCCTAAGTTTATTTTGCAACCAGCGTGGGTCATGCCTTAAGGTCTGGATGGACCCGTGTTTGGGCGTAATATTCGAGCCTGCGACCCTCCATATACGAAGCTGGGGTTGTAATCAGTCTGTCACGACTTTCTGTCTCAGAATAAGAGCACCAATTGTAGGTAGATGATAATATTAAAATGTATCTTAAAATGTAAAACCTTCCGTCATTGGAATATAATGGGTATGCGTGCACTCGTACCTTGAACAGACATGTCATAGGTTTAGTTTCTTTTTTGGAAGAGTGTGAAAATTATTTTGGGATCCTTGATGCTGTTCATGTTTTTCGACAAACGCAATAAATTAGAATCAAAATCCGGGCTCTCCTCTCCAGCGCTTGCGTGCAGCAATTATTGGATTCTCTGTGGGAGTGAAGTTGGGGGACTCCCCACCAGGTTCTGTGTCTCCAGGGCAACGGATGCTGAGCGCAACACTGAAGCAGGTACCACATCAGGTTAATATTTGTAGCTCCGGCTAGTCAAGACATCGTGGCCTGTGAAGTACTCAAAATAGCATCGACACATGCGAGAAAAGAAAAGAAAAACTTGTCCCGTTTTGTATTTATGTATTTTGTACGATTCTCACAATAAACAGCGATTATTTCCTTAAACAGCGTTAAAAAGTTGATCCTTGCAATGGTGAAGTGTAGTGTTTTCTTCGCGGTACGGACTGAATTCTTCAGTTTCATTTGAAAGAGCTTCGGCTCCAAAGGTTAATTAGCGTTTTAGTCGTATTATTTCCTTAAACAAGGTTAACCAGTTGATCTTTGTAATGGTGAAGTGTAGTGTTTTCTTCGCGGTACGGACTGAATTCTTAAGTTTCATTTGAAAGAGCTTCGGCTCCAAAGGTTAAGTAGCGTTTTAGTCGTATTATTTCCTTAAACAAGGTTAACCAGTTGATCTCTGTAATGGTGAAGTGTAGTGTTTTCTTCGCGGTACGGACTGAATTTTTATATATTATTTGGACGTTCTTCAAAGAGCTTTTTTGGAAGGAGTGCTGATGTAAGGAAGTGTTAAATTCTTGAATTGCACGTAGTTCTACTGACATAATTAGCAGACTTTTGAGGTCGTCATGGAACGAAACGAGCCACAGAAATGAATCATAAATACAGGGAAGGAGTACTAGAAACCAAATTTCGATAAAATCAACCAGGGGAAAGACCAGTCACTTTTCGCAGAATCAGCGTCTTCTTGCGACTGTTTAGGTCCTGTTTTCAGATTTTAAGACGAATGCTTTTCCCAAAACTGTGTCGAAATCTTGAGAGAGACGTCAGATTTACTTCTGCCCCTCACTGTGTTAGCCTTTGTTTCCTGTGGTTCCAATTTCGGGTCCCTGTTCTGAGACCCGGGCGTTCCGACTGTGGATTTTCGTCGTTTTACTCATGACAGTTCCTTAGAGTAATCCACAACTGCTGGCCTCCCAAATAGTGCCCCCTGTTTTAATGTGAGTAAAACGCACTTGAAAACCCAGCTAAAACAAAAGAAGATAAACAACAGATTCTCATATCCCGGAGTGAGATCAGATTTAACTGCGTTATGCTAACCGCGCGTGCACATAAATAATAGAAAAGGAGGTACATTTAGAACAAGATATGAATTTATTTTATTTTTGATGAGGAAGGCAGAGGATCGAATGGGGAAGGAGAGAGCCTTAGAACGGCTTTGTTCTTTATGGGACTGACAGTCTGAAAATGAAATTACACAAACAAATCGCTAACCACACGGAGATTTTAATAATTGCTTAAATTTATCGCGAGATAACGCCAGTGTAATTAATTTAGAAGAAGGAAAACTTGAAAGAAATTTGAAGACAAAACTTAATGTTTACTGTTTGACAGCGGAATTGTGATTTATCGAACGAAAGTGGTCGACCCATAAACTAGAATGCGAAGTGTTATTCGCGCGCGTATACGCGTTTTGGGAAATAACTGTAGTTGATCACGAAATGCAGAATTTAAAAAAAAAAAAACCCGAAAAAGATTCTCCCTATTTTCTGCTCATTAAAGTAAAGTATTTCGTTTACAGAAAATACGAGGGACGTGTGTAGATACTGATTACCTCGAAGTGCACCAAAGGAAAACGAGAAGTGTGTTCGAAACTATTCTTATTGTCTAGAATGCAATAAGGAACTCCTTTATGTTGCCATGGTGACGATGTCTCTTGAATTAAAAACGTGCTCTTGATGGCATGAATCACAAAACAAATGACAGACCCATTTGCAGTTTCTTCTCGAAGAGGAGACATGCAATACATTCACCTATTTTTAGTTTTGATGCTAGAGAACATATTTCCATGAGAGGGTGTGTATACGTGAGGAATTTCATTGTCTTTGCTTTAGATTGGTGTAATTAGGCGTAAAACAATAAATTTGTTTTAAAATGGCGTGTAGTCAAACTGTATGAGAAGGCAAGTAAATGTTACAGGGTGTTTGAATCCATACGTGTTATTACTATGTCCGCTAAAGTCAAAACTTATCCGTACCGCAAAGAAAACACGACACTTCACCATTACAAAGATCAACTGGTTAACCTTGTTTAAGGAAATAATACGACTAAAACGCTAATTAACCTTTGGAGCCGAAGCTCTTTCAAATGAAACTTAAGAATTCAGTCCGTACCGCGAAGAAAACACTACACTTCACCATTACAAAGATCAACTGGTTAACCTTGTTTAAGGAAATAATACGACTAAAACGCTAATTAACCCTTTGGAGCCGAAGCTCTTTCAAATGAAACTGAAGAATTCAGTCCGTACCGCGAAGAAAACACTACACTTGACCATTACAAAGACAACTCAAGTTCCGCTCGAGTACAAGACATCACTGTTCAGAATGTGAACTTCGTCGTTTCTTGTCAGGTTTAATGTAGTTCTGTAGTGCCAGATCCTACCTATTTCGAGTTACGTCTTAATTACTCGGAGACTTAAGCAGGTACTTATTAAAACTTAACCCGTGTACCTTACATGGCCAACATATGAAGTTGTAATGCCGAGTAACAGAAGACTTTACGATGACTTTAATAATTGTTTATATCCCGTAGAACTAAGGTTTAATGAAATATGCCAGAATATTAACTGGCAACCATATTTAAAGCTGGAAAGAACGTTGTGCTCGGGCTAATTATTCCGTTTGCTTTCGGCGTCACCATGGTTTCCCGTGACACATGGTCTGTCGCCTTGGTAACCAAATACACTGCGTATCTGTTGGGTTCAATCAGACCATCAGGCTGCGAGCACTGACCCGTAAAATAGGCACTCACTTGACTGTCGCGTCTGTCGATTGTCTTGTGTTATTATCAGGGGTGAACAAATTTCTCCAGTGGTAATACCGTGGACTGTGTCACTGGCTAGCGCCCGATTTAGGCGACATACAATATTACGTTGTAAGAGTAAGATAATATTAAAGTGGATCTTTGAGAAATAGGGCGTGTGACGTTGCGGACAGGCTTTGGTAGGCTCAGGGAGGGGTCAGACGGTGACTTATGTGAACATGGTAACGGACATATTCTACATGCTATAACAAATAAGTTTATACTTTCTGAAGTCGTGTCGCCACTGTCGCTCTCATCTTCTGTGTATTACTGAGGGAACGAAATAATGTATTTGAATGTAAAGGCATGTGGTAGCATCTAGAGAGAGTTAAGAATTAGTACCCGATACCACATTTAATGAGTAATCGCCCAATGATTTAGAATTATTAGTTTCCGTGGTTTTCACGTTGATGAGACGGGCTCAGCTTGTATCCCAGAGTAAATATACTTTGCATTCTGTAACACCCTCTAGTAGAACACGTACACACACCTTAAGTTACGATCCGGGTTCTTACCCAGTCATATTTATTTCCACATAATAATTTATTATTTTGCTCTGAACGTTTTAAAGCTAAAAAAGTCTCAACGACTGTTTATAGAAATACACATATTTTCTTATAAATTATTGTCAAAGATGCTGTTATTTCATGAGAGGACTACGTTTATGCTCAGAAAACAAACTAGAAATACATAAAACTTGTAAGGTAGATGGCAGGAGCAGGGATTGGGAATGAATCCCGTGAGGTTATCAAATATGAAGTTTATCGTGTTTGTTCAACACACAGAACGTCTCTAGATGCCATCAGAGTTCTAGTCACATAGCAGAAGAACATTACGAACCGACTGACACTGTCTTACCCGGAGCCTTGTAGTTCCGATAGATCCATCACACACACACACACGTGGATGACATTTGCAATGAACTCCACTGTGCAGGGCATGCCTCGGGTAGGATCTGTTCCAAGAAATTCATTGCTTTTATGGAATCATAATGTTAGTTGCCGATCCAAGAATATCCTAAGCTGGTTCTCTAATCCACAGTCTCTTACTGTTTAAGATCCATTTTAATATTGTTATCACAGGTACACGCATTTATCATCTCCCGAATGCTCATTGATTTGGTCATTCTGAAAGATTAAAAACTATGAATCTCTGCATTAATAAATTAATTTAATTTAATTATTCAACTTTCTCCAGCCTCCTGTCACTTATGCCACTTAGTCCCAAATATCGCCCTCAGACGCCGTCAATCTACTTTCTCTCTCTCCCTCTCTCTCTCTTCCGCTTACAAAAGAACACATTAAATTATTGTTTCTCATATTTTAATCTTTAAGTTTCTAGATGGCAGGACGGGAAAACAAAAGAATATTTCAGAAAGATGTTATCTCGTTGTATTACTGATTCATCCGACCTGTGACATCACAATGTCATTAGAACTTTGTGTATTGATTCCAGGCAGAGAAAATGACTTAACTTCCACAGTAAGACAGTGGCTTAACTAATCAAATAAGACGTTAGTTTGGACAGTACAAGGTCCTTCTATAATCCTGGTCTAGTGACGATGTACCAATAGCTTTACGCTAGTCCACAATTCTGTAATTCAAATTTGATGGTCGCAACTCATTTTAAGAATCACTGCAGAACACTGTTATATTTTATTTTAATTTATTAAGCGTGTACAGTACTTTTTTTTGGAGGGGGGGGGATGACCCGCGCCAAATGACATAGCGGGAGATCCTATTAACATGCTGACACAAAGTCGCACCATAATTGACGAGTCAAAGGAAGGCAGGGGATCGGTTAAGGAGATATAAATCCTCCATGTTATGGCGAGAATAAAAACACTGCACTTCATAGATCAGAGTAAACGTCTAGTACAAGTCCTCGAAATGAATGCCGTAACAAACAGGATGAATATGTATTAGGAATCAATGTTTAAAAGCACAAAGAAAGAATCAATTTACACACACACGGATAAGAAACTCGTAAAAACCTTAAAATAGATGTCTCCTCTAAACGATAAATTTGTTTGCAGTGGTGGAATTGGTGCAGGGTAAGTGCCCCGGATTTTTAGGTCGCGGTCAGGACATGATTTCAATCATTCCTTTGCTGTATCTGTTTCAAATTATAATTTCTTACACAACCCCCCCCTGATGATGGAGGCAGCAAGGACCTCCGAAACGATAAACTTTTACCAGACTTCTCGGCGTTACTACCGTCAGATTCTCAAGTCCTGCTGTCTTTGTAATGGTGAAGTGCGGTGTTTTCTTTGAGGTAGGGACTGGTTTATTAAATGTTATTTAGACGAAATTCGCGCTTCAAGGGCAAGGTTAGGTTTCTCCGTTTGAGAAACATTAATATTCCACTGACCCTTTATGTAAACCGCATGTCTGTCGGCGAACACGCGATTATCAAAATTGCATTGCTCCAGACAGTACGCTTTTAGATTGAACCAACACTTAGCTTCCGGGGTTGTGTGCATGTTCAGTGTAAGGACACGATTATATGGTTCGAAGCCTTTAACTGGGAGACACGCAATTGGGGAGCGGGTGCTTTTGAGTGAGCCAACTTCAGCTGCGTCTGATGCTTCCAGACGCAAAGTAAATAGCTTTTTTCACGGACAAGAATTGAAGGCGAGACCACAGACAGATCTTTTTCTCTGTGCTAAAGACGTGTATGTATCTTGAGACTTGAGGGTCTCAAGGCGTTGAAGTTATCAATGTTGATCTGTTATGACGTAGCACGGACTTGAGGGAAATTACAAAATTTTAGATGAACATACCGCCATCATCTTCACCCGCTTGATTGCATGTGTGTGTGTGTGTGTGGGATTTGTTGATACCTCTGTCCCTAATTTTTTAAATAGAATGATGAGTAATGTTCACGAATTTGTCTCTCGCCGTTGTTTGAACCTCTAAGACGTCTCCGTACTTAAGTTTCTGTAATCCTCGAAGGAGACAATTGTCTCTATATGAGAGACCTGTCGTTTTTAACGAGATTTTATAATCCTTGGGGTTTTTGTAATATTTTAAGGTTTGGGATAATTTTGCTCAAACCTTACTAAACCTAACATACCCTATCCTAACCTGACCCGACCTGACAAATTCACTCCTTCGTATGAAGTCTGTGTACTTTCAATGTTGAAAATTTTCTAATTTCTTAATTCTTCTGAGGGCTTCAGTAAGTTTTGAGTATCTTTGTGGTTTTGAAAAGTTTGAACATCTTCAAAACTTTAATTTTTTTTTTAATTTTCAAAATTTAATTTTTTGTGATTCTTAGCGTATTTTGGAAATATTGCGCTATTTCAGAGTTTTTAAACTTTGAAAATTTTAGAAAACCGATACAATTCTGATAAATTTAGAAGTCTTATGTAATTTTTGAAATTAAAAAATATATTTTTATTTGAAAAATCTTCTAAAATGTTTGTCTCCGACGATATTTGCCAATTCATAAGATTATTGAAGTTTTTAAAAGTTTTTTAATAATTTTGAACGGACCAAACAACCTTACCCAATCTAATCCAACCTAATCAGACGTAAAATAACTACTCCTAAAGCTTACCTACGTGACTTGTATGAAGCCTATGTGAAAACGTCAAATCCTGAATTTTGAAAATCTTTTATTTTTAAGAGATTTTTTTAACAATTTTTGGATGTTTTTCGAAATTTTGAAAATGTTGTGACGAGGCAGAACATCTCTATTCATTATTTGGAACGAGAAGTTAAAAAAATAGGCTATAAGAAGCAATGTGAAGTCCCGTGAAGGGTTGTTTTTCTTCAGCTCAGGATTAATCACTCTTAACTAGCCATTGTTTGTTCTCTGTATCGAAGATGACTTTGTGAATGTGATATTTAATCTACTACGTGCGATGGACAGATATTTTCTCATAGTCATGTAACCAAGTCAGTGACTCGGAACCGGGGAGTCCGTACGCACAAAAAAGTCGGCAGTTTTCTGAACACACTCTACAAAGATGGCGCTAGGAGTGCGTGGAACGTGGATGGAAGATGCTGAGGACGTCGTTTGGAAGAAGTGAGGAAGTTACGAGGTTTTCGTAATTTGTGCTCTCGCGTTAATGTCGGAAGGATATTTAAAACTATCAGGTGGGTAATTCATGTAGAACGCGAAATCGGAAATGCCTCCAAAATTTTATTATGAAGGTGTCAACGGTCATTTTGGAGATCTGTGTGTGTGGAAGTAAGGATAATATTAAAGTAGGTCTTGGAAAAATACGGGGGTGGGAGTGTTTACTGGATAAAACAGGCCGAGGACACGATCCATTGGCGAGATCTTATGAGTACGGTTATAAAAACTTGGGCTCCGTGAACGCGGAAAATTACTATACCACCGTCAGATTTTCAAAAAGTATTTCTGACTTCGCTGTGCAGTGCACACTACATCGGGCGAATGCTAGGATAGTATATGATAAGAAGATGCGACAGACTTTTCCCAAGTTTTAATCCACTTGGCTGGTTTATTCGGAACAAATTTTACATTGCATTCCGCCGAACAGCTTTTACACTCAGTTGAAATAACGTCGTTAAATAACCTAAAGTTAAGTCAAGTTGTTAATTAATATCTTTGCTAATTCCCTGATTCTGGTCGCCAATTTCCGTCTTTCAAAAAACCGTGTCTGGTCATACACGTTTTCCTCTCACCTCTGCTCTCTGCTTTGTGGATATCTTCACCACGTTCTCAAGGGTTAAAGTTCACAGACACAGACAACTCAACTACGGCTCACCGTAGACCAACATCGGAAATCAGGCCAGTGGACATACAAGCTAAGTACTCAGTTTAACACACCAACTCCTGTGCCATTAACGTCCAATGAGGTGTTAGGTTAGGTTAGGTTTTGTAAAGTACATACCTTTTATGCTCTGTAGAAAACTATAGTCTTTGAATTGTATTAATATTACATGAATTAATTTGTTTTGTCACTAATGAGGACATCTTGCGGTCGAAACGCTTTAGACATTAGTGTCCTTTAAACAGTTTTGTTTGTAAGCATGGTTTTATATTTCCCTCAGGCATTAATTTATGATTATTTGAACCGAGTTATTTCTTTACAACACCTTAATTTCGCCTCGTAAGTTGGTATTTTGCTACGCATTTCTAAGTATTTGAACGTCATTTTAGAATATTAAGAAGGTTTACGTTTATATTCGTTCCTCAGAGAAACCGCGAACAGTGTAACAAAACACAGTATTATACAAGACTTCTGAATCTTTGTGTTTAATCTTATTTGGAATGATTAAGTCGGTAGGATGTTACTTAGTCTCTTGACAAAGGACTTCTCTCCACTAAAGTTTCCACCAGGCAGTGTCGTATTGTATTAACGTTCAACGTACAAGAGATTCTGTGGCTGGTGATAAGAAACCATGGAAATGCAGATAAATTTAATAAATTTCTAGACTGCCCCTTGACAAATACGTTCGGTAAAGCAGAGAGAAATGATTTAACAGCGAATGACATGTGAATTTGATTCTTCTCATTTTCTTTGAACGATCAGAGATCTCACGGCCAGTGTCATGAGAACTGTTTTAGTGGGATGGCATCTGCGTTCTGGCGTCACTCACCAGTTTATTTTTATTGTTTAATATTTATCTTTTAAAATACTTGTAATAACAAATATGAATATGTGAGTAGCCCGCCAAGCATCTTCTACAGCAAAAATGTACTAACAGACATATGAAGGCTTTTGGACCCTGTGAGATCTTTAATGAACGGCTGATAAACTCACGGTGTGATTGTTCGTTTTGCTGATTGGATGATTGACTGACTTGTTATTGGAACAGGGATGATTGAAACTTCTAACACAAGGCCTCGCTATGAAGTTCTTTATCTGTCCCTTTTATATTACTTCTTAATTAAGGAAGATCTGTTTTAATTATTGTTCATTATTATCGTTGTTACTGTTGTGTCAGTCTGTTCGTCTACCAAGTGACAGATTTCTAAAACAATTGTTTTGACCTCTCAAACAAAGAAATTGTGAAAATATCGGCTTTTTCTTTTCACATAATTTTCTGTAATCTATCTTGTGTTTTTATTTTCATCGGCATTTTTGTTGTGAATTACATGCAGCATAAGAAAGCATAAGATTCAGTATAAAACATATGCAAAAGAAAGTCCTTTTATCTCTGGATGTCTGTCTCAATACACAAAAAACGTTTACCCAGTTTACCCAGTGTAAAATAAGGTTTCTTATTTTTAGATAGGGGAAACAAGAAATACCTACAGAAATTTGACTTAGGCCTGTTAGAAACTGCAGTAGATGCGAAGATATTATTAAAATTGTTCGTCAGAGATAAGATGAAAGTTGTGCCTTTGGGTAATGTTATTAGGTGGGAGACGTGTGACATAGGTAATTTTTCCTGTGAATGAATCTGTGTCTCCTTAAGACCGCGTTTCGGGTAGAATGTTCCTAGTTGAGACGCAGAGAACAGCGTGGGGCATGTTGCCTGCCTTTTGTTTCTCGTTCGTAAAATGTATGGAGCTGGAGGTCGGGACGTCGCAGCCAGAAACAAAAGTGAGGTCAGGGAACCTGAGGCGGTTATCTCAGCGAAAATTTTGGCTGAATTATTTTCTTGTTATGTGGAACACTGACGATTTCATGGGGAGAAAGGCACACGCATTTGTAGTAACTTGGGGGGGGGGGAAATTAAACTTCGAGAGATTCTCGATGTGGCCCATTAGTAATCAAAAGTCTATAGAGAAGAAGTATTTTATCATTAATAGTTCTGAGAAAAACTTTCGGTCCTAGTAAAATTTCAGTTTCTCGCCCGGCGAGATGTTGCATCGTGAATTCTGGCAGACGTTTTAGAGGTACTTGCTGCCTCCATCATCGGGGGCAGTGAGTCAGCTGAATGGAGGTACCAAATCAAACTTCGCTGTTATATTGGCAAGCGCTCTTAATTTACATCAACAAAATTTAAATTACTTTTCTCCTGAGTAGCTTGACAAATTTTTCGTAGAATTAAGTGAAACATTGCAGCGTGCGTCTGTCCAGTGGACTTAGGAGTCTGGAATGAAGTGCATTTCCAGTTGTGTTGTGCTGTAAATTACAAGTTTACATTGAATACAATACCTGTTTAAACACCTCTTCTTTTACTACATAATGCATAAGTAACAGACCTTACCGTCGTATAACTCCTGCGCCCCGGTATTTATGACGCAATAATTACAAGCGTTTCCTAGGAAACTGTTCGTTATGAACAGATACCGACGCAAGAATCTGTTCGTAGAGCAAACAGAAAGGATCATCAAAATCCTCCTTAAAAGAAAAGGAATTCTCCTACTAACTCATTTTGTGTATGACTCGTGGAGACAGTGTTGCCACATTCGGAAAATGAAACTTTAAAGTTCAGGTTTTGACTTAATCGTTACTTCCGATACTTAAAAACTAAGAATGACGTTGAAAATGTGTAAGTGGTAAGTATATTTACCACCTGCTTTAACAGTCATTAACTCTAAGTCTGTTTATGGGATCCGTATGATTTCCGCTGTTAACAGAGATTATTTCCTTAAACAGCGTTAACCAGTTGATCTTTGTAATGGTAGTGTTTTCTTCGCGGTACGGACTGAATTCTTAAGTTTCATTTGAAAGAGCTTCGGCTCCAAAGGTTAATTAGCGTTTTAGTCGTATTATTTCCTTAAACAAGGTTAACCAGTTGATCTTTGTAATGGAAGTGTAGTGTTTTCTTCGCGGTACGGACTAGATTATTATATATTATTTGGTTGAGTTTAGGTCTTATTAATTATTGGTAGTACGAACATTGGCTTCTTTTTTAAATGAAAATTCAGCGCACACGGAGGAGATATTTCATATTTTGAAAAGATCGCATTTATTTTGCTATGTTCTATGTGGGAAATTTATTGAAATGTATGAACTACCATCGACAGTCTGATCATAGCAATTGGAACTTGCCACGAAGATCGATATGCAGTCGATGTGTGCCTCTAGCTGAGTGTAACCACGTAACTGCAATGCTGGAGGTTTGTCCCGTATTTGCATTTGCATGAAATAAATAATGAGCATAAATTTTTCGAAAAGAATCACCAGAATCATGCTCCAGGCGTATGGATCTCTTGAGCAGATAAATATTGTGCTAATTTATGTGTTTGACACCTTGTTATCACTGTCTCGGAATACTTTAAAGATTTTAAATTAAAAAGGTGTTGTAAGCGAGATTTGATGTTTTCACGGCGGTGAATCTGAAGATGGCGACCAATGCCTCAACTCCAAATCCGACCAACACCCCTCCGACGAAGATCGCCTTCCGACCAGAAAAGCGTGAAGGGTGAAGTGGATTTGCTCAGGATAACTTTCAGGCAGATTCGACGGGCCCTCGACCCACAGGCGACAGTGGCGCCGCCCCCGGGGAAACCTGCCCTGCTCGCTTTCCTGCCCTTCGTGAAAACGACGTTTAACAAACTCCTTGAAGTCCGGGATCCCACTGGGGATATTTATTCTTGATGTGTTGTCCTTTGTATAGTTAGGACCCTTGTAATTGGCCAGCCCCCCCCCTCCCAAACTCTTGTAGTAGCAAATTTTCACAAGATCCGTATTATCAAAATTGAATAAATTAAAACAATAGACAGGCTTTTCGTTGGTGATCATTTTTTAAATCACTATTTGCGCTGTTGTCATGGCAATGCTGTTCAGGGATTTCTTGCTCTCTGGAATAATATTCCAACATATGGAGCGACGTGTTTCGACGTCCAGTGTGACCGTCATCAGGAACCTCTCAAGGTTCATGTTTCTGTTTAGGGTCAGTCCATTGGGGCCTTAGGGTCCTCCGGGGCTTGTGAATGTGAATGTGAATGTGGGTTGTGCTGTCCGAGTTTGAAAACTCTATACGCTACGCCCCTTACTGAAGTGGGGGGGAGGGGGTGAATTCTTGTGGCAAGTGGAAGCAACTATCTGTTCAGTTAGCGTTTTGATATTCAAGGTCCTGACATGAATAATGTCTGACCGGACGCGCGAGTGGTAAAAATTGTATTCTCTCACGACTAAATTACAATAACAACCTATAATATATTTAGTTAAGAACAAAGGCTGTATAGAGGAACAGATTGAAATTATAAGGTCTTCGTTAATATAGGTGCATGCTTTGGGATCGCTTACTTTTCGAAGCCCTTCATTAAACTTTTAAGTCGTTCTGGGACAAAGGTGAGCAACTCACATTTCTCGATGTCTGCTCTTTCATTTTTTGAAAGATTTGTGTGCCTATGAATCATTTAAGAGCATTAAGGAACAGCGTCTGAGGATGTGTTATTATTTTATTGTTACCGACTTCATTCCAGACGTGTGTTTATGAAAATCGATCGTTTATGTGTGTACATAATTTTCTTCGCCAATTAATTTATTTTGTTTCATGGGTAGACAAGGGTTTTGTGTTTACTGCGTGGCACCATCAAATTTACAGGGACCCTCCTGTTTCTTACGACCCTAAACCTGGAAAAGTGAGATGATTATGTTATCATGTTTATTAACGTGGAAAAGTGAGATGATTATGTTATCATGAATTGCAAAGATGTGGTCTAATTCAATATAATTTCCTTCTATAGTACCTTCATTTACCCATATTTAATTCTGTACAGAGTTATTGGTTCATGGGGGAAACATGAAATGGCTACAGCATTTTGATCGGAAAGCCTGACGGGAAGAGACTAGTTGAAAGGCATAGTCGTAGATGGGAGAATAATATTAAAATGGATCTGACGGAAATAGAGTGGAGGGTGAGTGTATTACATTCATCTGGCAGTCTCTCGTGAATTTTCGTTTCCATAAAAGGCGCTTTCTTCTGAGTGGCTGTTGGGTTTTCAAGGGCTCTGCCCCATGCAGTTACACGAAAAAGTTCTAATTTTTCTCAAGCATATTGATTATTATTCCAGGCGTATTCAGCTAGGAAGTCGCTGCGTCTGTATAAAGCAGCAGCCGGCCACACTTGACACCCCTGGAATAAAATTAGAGTCTTCTGTCTGTTTAGCTAAGCGGGTTACCCTGCATTGTAACACTGTGGTTATGTTTTAACCCCTTCGCCTCTTAATGATTTGATGAGGTTACCTGCCTAAAATGATTACAGAAGAGGTTTTCGTTTGTGTTTCAATAACTATACTTCGCTTATATAACATTAGTCCCTGGAAATCGGTGCCTTTGGATACGAAGTTTTTGCAATTTTATGTCTTGTTACCAACGGGTATTCCATAAAACAATTTTGTTTATTAAGAAATTCTTTTTAATATGCATTGTGGTGCCATGTGGTCGACTAGGTAGTGTCGACGTTTCGGAGGAACGTAACTTAAACTTAGATTTAATTTGGTTTCTATGACATTTTATAACCATAACTATCAGTATATATTTTAATACGGGTTGCTAGACTTTTCCATCAGCCTGTGTAAAGACAAAGTAAGTCTTTCGAAAATTCAAAAACAAAACGTCGCCTGCACACACGAATACATTAAGAACAGATTAAGTTCAGGGAAATTTTTTGCTGCCGAAGCGTTCATAATCGCTTTTCCGTCCAGCAACTAGGAACTTAAATATTAAAATATAATATTAAACGCGATTCAATATATATTTTTTTTGGTTATTGAAATTTTTACTGCCACAAGAGACAGCGGAGGCGAATCAGCTGTCTTTTAAAAAAATATTTTTATTTATTTATCTGAAAGTCATTAACTAATTAGCTCCCGCTTTTATCCAGCTGGGAGAATAATTACTGTGGTCGCAAGAGACCGCGTCTGGTCCTTGTCCTGAGCCAGCTGAATCCAGCTCACGCATTCTGTGACCAGATTTCTGCAGACGAATAATTGTTATGAAAGTGAAAACTAGGGGAGGAGATCAGAAGGAGATCCTATACAAAATTTGAGTGGAAAATTTAGTCGAAAAATAAAGAACCCAACACACTTCGAAGAGCGGGGGGGTCGCGGGCAAGCAGTTGTTAAGACAAAAGGCGATTAGAACTGTCTCACGATTGTAACTAATGGGACCTGCTGGTTTTTTGAACCTCCGTGAGTTCGTACGAGACACGTAGTTGCTAAGTGCTTGAAATGTAAACTTATTTTCAAAAGAGTTTTTTAGAAGATTTTTAACAATACATCTTCTGTGTAATTAGGCGACCAAAATCATGTGCAGGAAGAATTTTGTTATAGATTTTTAATTCTAATAGCCATTGAATGTTAATGCCACGGATATGAAATGTATTCTTGGCTGTAATAGACGTTCTATTTACTTTGAACGTCTGTAAATCATGCTTTGTTAGAACATTTTTAAATCCTCTATTGTTAAAAAATTGAGGTTTTCATTTTATCCATTATAGACCTACTAAATAATAGAATATCACTGAGGTAATTGTTTCCCTGACATTGTTTCCTGTTACCAAAGAATATTATTAAAATGTAAAGACAATTAATCATTATAAAATCTTACAGAATTATACTTTGTATTTAGGAACTGTGACACAAAAAATTCCACGTGTTCAAAGTACTAGAATAGTAATTGGGCTTCATGAAGGACGTCGAGGACATACATTTAAATGTTTATGGGCATTTTTTATGTTTCATTTTTAGTCGGAGGTTGTATGTTGCTAACTAATCATTTGTTCGTTTGGCATTCCGAGGCATAATTATGTGGAAGTTATGATCGTGTAACGATCATTAGCTGAACATATTTTAAAATCTTCAACGGCTATAAAGTGTGTTTCCTGCCGTGAATTTTACGATATA
The DNA here is from genome assembly GCF_000696155.1 of Zootermopsis nevadensis. Next base: position 122,182 of record NW_019059944.1, read on the forward strand.
CCCACAACGAATAACTTACAGGAATACGATGTACCACTTGGCATAAGAAGTTTTTTTTTAAAATGCTTTAAATATTTGCGGGGGTTGGTGTGTTAAACACGCACGCACACATGTCTTGAAATTACATTTGTGTGTGTGTGTGTGGTCTACACCAATTTGCGCCGAACTTAACATGCTTATTCCTTGAGACCAGGAAGAGATTTTATAGAGGTCAAAACACCGAAAATATGCCCTGAGTTTAAGCCCCAGTGGGGGCCATACACTGAGTCAGATGGACGCAATCTACACCCTGCCGCCTTATTTATTAAAGAGTCGAATAATGTCCTTCCGTCTTCTTTCATTTGTCATCCGCCTTCGGATCTTGCGACCAGAATTTTGTGTCCATTTTAATAGCTTCTTTTCCTTCTACATGCCTAGCCGATCTCTTCCTTCTTTCTTAAGTCCGTAAGTCCTCCCATTTATTCGCTTCCGAAATTATTCCAATGCCCGCGTTTTCGTCGTTCTGTTGCCCTGGCGACTGTCAAGTCAAAATCACCCCCGTCACCTTCCCGGGGTTATGAACCTGGCTTAGTCGGAGACAGGGCGATGCTGTGTTGGGTTCGTGAGACATCAGCTTGGCTAATTAATTGTTAGTAATTCTTTCAATTAAGCCGGAGCTGGCGTGAGTTCGTCGTTTTCATTAGAAGTGAAACGCCTTATTAGCATACCGACTGAACCAGCGGAACTGCAACCCTTGAGACCGCCAGACAAGCTCAGTGCAACAGTGAAGCAAGTCTCCGGTCCACAGGGGGCAGTGTTCCTCAACTGAGAGTCTGCGGACCTCTGCCGGCCCGCGATATCACTACGGTTTTGCAATACCCAGGCAGTTCTGTTTTATTCTTTGTCTGTCTTTTGAAGTATTTAATAGTTCCATCGACTGAGTTGTGTTAGAACACGGATTTGTATCCTTTACGAATGGGCAGGTCGAATAGCTCATCCTTCCCAGGTTACGAACAAGTGAACTGGTGGCGAGTGGTAAGCAAATAGGACGTCATCGCGTGTACGTAAGCCACTGTTGCGCTGACTGCAAGCAAAAGGCGAACGGGTAAGGCGGAGGTATCGTACCACATGCAATGGACCAATCGTGTGACGTCTTTTCTCACACGCGATCTGTAGGTTGCAAAGCAGCGGGAAGAAATTGCGACGACTTCTTAAAAACAATTAAACATTTATAGGGTCTCCTAGTATTTGCCAGTATGGTGGAGTCTAGGATGGACTGGACATGTAGATAAAATACGGAATCAAAGACTGCTTAGAAAATTAGATCTCTCTGCGGGAAGAAGATGGTAGGATGGATCTTAAATAAATTTTGTGCAGTAGTTGACGTTTCGGGTGTTGAATTCTTCGTTGATGAAGCTCGTCTAAATTACATTTAAGAATTCAGTCCGTACCGCGAAGAAAACACAACACTTCCCCATTACAAAGATCAACTGGTTAACCTTGTTTAAGGAAATAATACGACTAAAACGCTAATTAACCTTTGGAGCCGAAGCTCTTTCAAATGAAACTTAAGAATTCAGTCCGTACCGCGAAGAAAACACTACACTTCACCATTACAAAGATCAACTGGTTAACCTTGTTTAAGGAAATGATCGCTGGTTACAGTGGGAATTATGCGATGTGTAACAAAATGCAGACTTGAATGTCAAGCAGGCGAGACGCATGTATCACCTCGTTTTATGGGGTTAAAGCAGACGGTACGTAATTTTTAAGGTTTTAACAATATTTCCTTTCCTTTCTGGGTTCTCGCTTTGTACTGCCTCCCTGTAATGTAGGCTACAGTCAGTGTTATTTAGCATTTTGTTGTTCCCTGCAAATCCACTGCAACTGGAGTGTCGCTGTTTCACAATGTTTGAATAACATCTTATCAAAAGGAGAGTTCTTTTTGTTAGTGTACGGGACGCGCGTAAAATCACTGTGATAATCCATGGGGTTGCAAGCCAGCAATTGTCTGCTTACCCGCTCTCAGGTGTCTCTTCACGAGCCACAATAGACTCCCGGCATCTTTCTTTCCGCGTCACAAAATAGACCATTCTATTGTGAGGGTTTGATACAAACAGCACGTCACTCAAACTTTTCTGTGTACCTTGTACAGGGCTCAACTACAACGACCAGCTACGTTTGGGGTTTCATGGAAAATAGACGGTCCCTGAGGCTTAGCTTCCAGAATAAGACATTTGGAACGTTTCCGTACAGAATTACAGATTAGTGCGAAGTCTGACTACGCCAGACTCCACATCATGAAATAGTAAGGGGCCTGGCGGTAAAGCTCCACGTATTCTTAACCTGGACACCAGATAGAGGGTAGTAGTTTGCTTCGCGCTTCTGCCGCATTAACCCCAGAGAAAGAGATTGGAAAAGATACCCATCGCCCTGATGGTTGAAGGCAGTTTTTGAAAAGAGCGCAATTTCCAAGAACGGGTCTGAAGTCTTTAAAGACGTTATTTTCCCAGATTCTTTCTGCCGTGTCACGTGGTTGTTATTTAAAATTGGTTTCTAGACTGAGGGCAATTTATAAAATATTTTATGGTTTACATGTAACCTGTTTGTCTTACTTTCGTACTTTAGGGCTTCGTTCTTCGACATTTTTATTGGGACACGAGAGCCTCACTCCGTTCTAGAGCGAAGAGCTTTGAAGTGTCTGCATTTCACGACGAAGCCACCGGTGACGTCACCAGACTCTGAGCCTGGACAGTGGCCTGTCTTAGTCAGCATCTTCTGACGTCGGCCATCTCTGGACCGGGAGTGAACGAGATGAGGGCAGAGGAGAGAAGACCAAGGGGAAGGAGGAAAAAGGCGATAGAAGAGAATTTTTTTTTGACTGCGTTGTTTAAGAGCGATTTGTCGGTTTCTTTCTTCAGACAGTGGCGAAAATGTAATTGGGGGGGAGGGGGGGTTATTATAGAGAAAGAGAATAAGAAGGAGAACAGCCAGACAAGATAAGAACTTTATATTCTTATGTTTCATTGAATCTTCGCTCCGATAAATTTCACTTCTCGTTCATTGAGTCTGAAGAGAATAGTAAGAAAGTCTGTCAAGAGTTTCAACACCCAAAGCTCATTACTAAAACGACTTATTTTCTCTGGATTTTTCCCGTTAGACAAGGAATATACGGCCTGATGGCCGTATTGTATGTTTTACTGCTTTAGGCAATAATCTCTCTCAGAGTGAGAATGATGATAACCGATGATGAATCATTAAACTGAATATTGTCTTATCTGTTATGTGATAAGTTTTAATCATGAACAGGAATTACTTTAAGAAGACGTCCATCTTCGTACCGACCACCGCGAGAACCTCAAATCCTACTTAAAATAATATAATTAATCTCTTATTGTTTCTGATGAGATCAAAAAAGGTTTCTTGTTGTGGTTTAACAAACCGACGCTGTTGTTGGTCTGTAAGACAGGAACGGGATTCATCACGAAAAAGGAAAAATCATGCAGTCTGTTGCTTAGTAAAAATGACTTAAGTCAGTAGAAATAAAGTCTGATTTAAGCCCTTCTTACCTAGAACTGAATATACGAAAGATCGGATGATAAATGAATTGGATGTGGTCGTGGCTTATTTTAATATATTATTACGTCATTTTCTTGCAGTGACCTTTTGGAACCACGGAAGAAATCATCTTAGCGTCTCCAGGCCTCAGAAGGGACCGGAAGTCAGTAAGTAAGCTTTTTTTATACTTTGAATTAGTTGTCATTCCGAGTGATGATCCAGACTGTTTTTAAAACATATTTTCTACTGATGATTCAAACAAATCCATAACGAACCTGAGGGGTGGGTTTTTTGTGTAACTTTTAGTAGTTCATTAACGAAACGTCTCTTTAGCAAACAAAGAACGGTTGCTAAGTAACACCTTTCTGTGTCCCTATTCATGAGGTGTGGCCTTGTTCCTTGAGCGTGAGTTTTCTACCCGGGCCATCACGTGGTTCCGAACCGACACTAAAGGATACACCAAAACTCTGGAACGCGAGAACGTAAGGTAAGCCGGACAAATCCCCGACTGGGATTTGTCCAGACGTAATCTCTTGGCTCGGTTGCCAACCCAGTTCTTCGCCATCCCCTCTGTACTATATTGAATGAATGGCTGGGGGTGTGATAATCTTTCGCGAACATTCTCTGTTGGTACATCTGCTCCAAAAGACTATTCGTGGTTGCTTGGTTGAATTACGACGCTGCATCAACCGAGTAGAACCAAATGAACTTTTTTACGACGAAATTGTTGTATAGCTCCACGTATACGTAATCTGGACGGAGGTGACATCAGTTTGACGTCTCGGCCACTTTACCACTGGGAAAGAACTCGGGTGTCCATTGAGTACGAGGCAGGGATACCTCAGCGCCGGGAATCGAACCTCAGTTGTCCAACCAATAGTTTAGTCGCGATACTGACTTAACTAAAATTATATGAGACATGTTCGTGAATATGTCTTCACAAATGTGAAGTTTATAAACAAGATTCGTGACGGAATTATGAGAAATAAAGTTTGGATAAAATGTGTGCTTTGGTGTTAGGGAACTTCAGAATAATCCTGAATCATTTACATGCGTGTCTGATTTTCACGGCTGTGTCATCCGTTTTAATATTACCCTTCCGTCTCCTTTCAAATCTTCCAGGTTTCAAGAAATTTCCCATCTCATTTCAGACTCTTACAACTCATTATCTTTGCATTTATTTATTTCTGTGAAGTCTGAAGTTCGCACGCCGATGAATACGTCGATGTTTGTATTCAGGGCTGTGACACCGCGTCGTCTTGTATCTGAAGATTTCTCCCCTGAGGATGGAGACGATGTGTTTTGTTAGGTTGCCCTTCCTGATAACACGTTGTTATACACCAGTATTAAGAAGACCGAAGTCATAGCATCCCATTGTTTTTATTCCGCTGTTAACTGTAAATGTTTTTGATGAATGTTCATTTCTGGGACTGGCGAAAATTTCGATTGGAATTTTTTTAAGTGTACCGAAGACGGAGAGTGCGTTGCTGCTGATTGATGAAGACAGGAAGGTATAGGTACGAGATTGCTTTAGACGAGTCTTAAAGGTTCATAACAAAAGCTCCAAACTTATAAAGTATGAAAGTTAACAACTTGAGATTGGGTTCGTAATAAATTTCGTACGTCACTATATGAAACGAGTTATTTTTCATACGACGCTGAACACGGTCGAGCATCGTCATGTAGAATCACCCTCCGAGGTGGAGGCCTCTGCCCCGCTTCGTATCGCGATTGGACGTTGCTGCCACACGTCGTACTTAATGTAAAGTCCAGTAAAATATTCGTAAAGAGAATCCTTAAGTACACGTTATAATAATAATAAATCACATAAAGCACTAATTGCCTTATGAATTCCATGATAATCTCACTTTGCATGGCGTTCCTTGAAAAAAGTAGATTCTTAACCACAACTTAAGTATATTCCAGTGACATAGTGGAACTGCTCTGATTTATCCCAGGGGTTTGCACCTTGTCCGTTGTCTCCCCACTTTACCTTACATTACGTGTCTTGCGAATTTCACTGTGAGCGGACGTCATTGTAAGGAGAACTCCGCACCAAATAAGGGAGACATGAAGGCAAGCTTGAGGACCCATTAAAAAGTATTTTATCACACAGTAATTAGACTCAATAAAAATAGCGTATGAAAATATTCACATAATGTGAAGGACAAAGGAATTATACGGGACATGATTTCGCCTTTGTTTATCGCTGTCTTCAACTGTGTCAAAGTCGTAATTTGGGTGGGCCCTTTGCTCTTCGAATGAAAATTGTTTTGACGAAGAACGAGTATAAATGTCCACGAAAATGGCTCACCGTGCAACATATCGGTATGTAGTTGAAAATACAGTCTGTCTCAGAATAATGTTATCACACTGCAAGAATCCCAAAGCCCCCCCTAAATATTTTTGTTTTCATGTCTGATTTGTGGTTGTCACTGCTGTTAAAATGTCGATTTTGGTATTCTGGGTTGTAACGCTACGAGAACTTGTAGGTGGATACCAACGTTTCGGGGTGAAATACTACTTCCATCCTCAGGGCTGTTTCTTCAACCACGCTGTGACACTACTACCATTGTTTCTTGCTGTTCTTTTTTTGCTGTAAGTGAGGTCCTGAATATATTTTAATATTCTGGTACTGTATATAATTTATGAAACAGTAGAACTTTTATAGGAACTACTTTTTCGTTGTAAGTAACAGCTTTATGCTCTCCGAAACCTGAATGTCGATGCGGTTTTTTTCCGACTGTCCCCCAGTTTTACAACCGGGAGGGGGGGGGGGCTGAAGCACGGCTTTTCCAAAGCCAGCGAGGCGTCTTCTTGGGGATGGTTCGTTCGCTTTCTGTATACGAGGAGGCATCAGAATCATTGAATTAAAGCGACTGGAAGATTTCGGAGGGGTGCGCTGGATTCATTGTAGCTTTTTTTTTTCAATTTCCCTTTTGAGACGGGGTCTGTTCCCTAATATCGACTGCTAATCGTGAATATTTAGCAAGTCCCAAAAAGATGTATACTGTCGTCCTGTCAGGGCTGTCTTTTTCTCTACTTTAATTTACGTTTTCTCATAAACCATTAACGACGTACATCATAATGAGGAGAGGATGATGGGTTGTATTATAGAATGAAAGTATAGTAATTCACGTGAATCGTAGCGCCGGTCGTTCGTCTTCTGTCTCTGTGTAATTATTGGCTGAAAAGAGCCCTAAAACATCGCAATAAATCCCCCCCCTCCACCATCTCTCACTTGTTTCGCCGCGCGAGCGCTGGCTATTTCGCCGTGGTTACCATGGAAACAGTAATTACGGCTATAAATCTGTCTTACATCCTGCCCTCTCACCTCCATTGCAGTCGCATGTTTGTCTCCTGTCCTGACTTCCATTTTAAACCTATTAGAACCAGAACTTTGAATTATTTTTCTCAGACTCAGTTAACCCTTACAACCTGTCACTTGTAACTCTTAAAATCCACTGTAGTAACCTGCATCTCTCACCATCTTAACACACTCTCAACCCCCACCCCGTACCGTACATTAAATGTGGGTCACAATAATTACAGAACAATTTTTCATGAATTTTAACTCAGATCAGAGTTTAAAAGCCGTGTCAGAGAATTTGTTGCGACATAAATAACTTTGACGTGCTGTAATTTAATCACGTAACGACTGTAATTTCCTACGAAGTCGGATAAATTAGCGTCACGTGATTGCAGCGTTAATTACTAGCCTCCATGTTAAATATGTAGACATTCTGGATTAGATAATGCTCCAGGTTACAAACAAGAGTGACTCTG
>NW_019059944.1:144318-165588 GCF_000696155.1 Zootermopsis nevadensis
ATTGAAAGACGCGGTTCGCCATCATTGTCCACCCGTCTGTCTGTCTGTCTGTCCGCGTATCTTCACACGCTGTAATTCTTTTAAGTTCTTTAATGGTACAGTTGGTACTGAAACCCGAATACAATTTTCACTGAAATGTAGAATAATGTTACGGCCTTGTTTCAGTGCGGAGCGCGCGTGTATCTTACGGGCAGTGAGATCTAGAACTGTTTCCGGCGTCGGTATCTTGGCGTCACAGCATCCAAAAACACAACTAGTCCCCATTAACAAAGATCAGTTCTTTTAAGCTGTTTAGGGAAATGACTTCGTTTTCATATGAAACACATAAATACGTCGTGTTGGTAAAATTCAGGAAGGTTTTGTATGAATGATGAGCTTAGTAAATTAATTAATTAATTAATTAATTCGTTAATTATCCATCAGTTAATCTGTCAATTCATTCATACACCGATCATTCCACTTATCCGCCAGTCTCTCAGTCCATACGTCTGCTACAAATTCTGTTCTGCAGGTATGGACATACGTGCGTAATTAAACACCTGCTTTCACAGCCACTGTCACCTCGAACACCTGGTCTGGGGGGGGTAGAGTGCCTGTAGAAAATATCATGCAACTCCAGTCTCCCAAAGGTAAACGTTCTTCAGTGTCCACGTTGTCAGAGGGCAAAAAGCCCTTTGTGGACTCACGAACTGTGGACGTGGCCAGGCATAATATCGCTTCAATGACGCACACTTCGAGGCCAATCTTAATTCCACATCTGTTCAAGTGGCGGTTGCGTGACTCGAGACGCCACCCGTATGGTTTTGTATAACAGAATATAAAGGCAGTCCATGTGTGTCACAGCGTCTGCTGGAGACAATGGCGGTGGGAGTGGGTGGACTGTCGCGGGTGTTGGGGGTGGCAATGGAATGGAAATTACTTTCCATGTTATATCAATACTTCGCAGGAACCGGTATTAGCGTACATGTGAATTGCCTGATGATGAAGGCAGTAAGTACCTCTGAAACATCTGGCAGTATACGGGATGTCCCACAAGTTCTCTGCCATGAGAAAAAAACATACAAAAATTTTCTTCCAAATCAGAAAATCATGTTTTTCCTATATCAAGTGTTGAAATTTGTTTGCCTAGGATAATCCGTTACGACGTCACATTTAAAATTTGTTAATAGTAAATTTAGGGACAATGTTGCCACTTCGAAATGTAAAGCCTTTAACGCCCTAACACACACTGACAAAGAAAACTGTAGCATTTGAGAGGCTAGAACACGTGATCTGCAGCAATTTTTCCCCTCTTTACATTATTCTATATTTCTCAAAGTTATAGATCGCCTAAAGCTTTGCGCTTGTGGGACACTCTGTATACGCCAGAAAGTAACCGTCTTCATACTCATCGCCCTGATAACTTGAAATCTTACTTTTAGAATCGAATGTTTTTAATATCAAAAGCAAAATAAATAATGCAATGCTGGAATTAGAGCGTCGCTTCGATTTTGAAGAATATCTTCGTATTAAATTTTGGTGTTGAGTCGTAAATCTCGGTCTGTCCACGCTGAGGGTTCGGAATGAGGCGCGTGTCTGAAACTCGCAGGCTGTGAACCTGGACGACTTTATTGCGTGTCTTTTCTAAACATCGGACGGACCGTGGTGTCGAATGAGGGATCACAGCGATATATCTCGAATTAAAGAAACTTTACTGCAGATGCACACGGAGATATAACAGCGGACGCGGATAAAAACAAGAGTTTATATTATTCTGGTTGACAGGCATCAAGAAGGCGGTGATGTATCCGACTCTGCGCTAGAAATACGTACACCCCCTTCTACAAATCTTGTATCAGCTGTCGAGGACCAGACAAGAATAACAGCGAAGGAAAAAAAAAATATCTGCCCTGCTCTTAAGAAGTGGAAATAAAAACACACCGAAATCTTGATCCCTCGCGTAAGATAACACTACGCTACAGGGCCACAGTGTTAGCTGAAGTGTTTGGGAAACGTGTTTATTCATACGGAGAACGTGTTTAACACAGTTATTCTTTACCGATAGGTTTCTCTCTCTCTCTCTCTCTCTCCACGTCTCGTATTTCTCCAGCTTCCACGTTGAAAAATAAGAAATTAGCAGAAAATTACGGTCCAGAAGTGTCATCTACTGATTTCTCATATTTCCACATAATTCGATGTGGTGTTTCGACAGATGCGTTTAATTTCAGGTCAGGCAGATGTCGGGGTGATGCCTTAAATTAGGCCACGACCACTTCCCCGTGATGGTTTATAAATTATTAATCATCCCGTGCTTTACTCGGCGCTATGTAATCTGCTTCGCGGACGGTTCATTTCTTCAGGTGATTGAATGTTTCGGGCTTACAGCTCCATCTTCAGGTCTTTTACTTTGACGTTGGCACTGCTGTGTTGTGTCCGGTGTTAATAGATGCCTAGATGAAGTTTTAATAGAACATTTAACGATGTTTTCAAAACTGCTCATCGTAAAACTTCTTGCAGTTATTACAATTTGTTTTTATGATATGTTGCAGTAACGTTGGAATTTAATGAAATAAAAGGAGGGCTGTTATGAAGTGTCATTTTTGTGTTAAAAGATTTCATTGTTTTGTAGATGGGTATTTTTTTCTGGGCATTAATATATTCCTTGAATTGATTTACTGTGTTTTGAAGAGTAAAAGTCTGGTAAGCTACCTTATACAAAGTAATATTTAATTAAGCACTGAATTTTGCGTTCTCGCTTGTTATAATTTTGTTAACTGGGGCATTTATCGTCCAGTCTGCCGCTTTCGTCATTACAATTTCGCTTTCATTCCCGTCGTATCCATCATTTGTCAGGATGCAAATTAAAATCACAGATCGATTCTCTACAGCTATGAAAGTTTTCGGACGTTTCGCGGCTGTTAACACCACTTTGTCCACATGTTGTTCTCTTTCACGTCCGCTCCGAGCCGAAATGTCGCCGCCTGTGTGTGTGCTGTGGATAGCAAACTGACTGCGGTCACCGGCAGTCAATGGTCTGATACTACGTGACTGGACTATAATTTGCGAGCTCTCTTAGCTCAAAGCGCGCGCCGATCCATGTCTTAAGGATTCCAGAAGCCATGTCTGCGCTGGGGCAGATTCTAAAACTCATTTATTTGAGAATACAGTTCGGATATGAGCAGAAATATTAATTATATTTTGTATTTTTGCTTCATTAGAAAAATTCTTACACATTCGAATATAGGCCGAAATCTTTGTGCTGTTAAGGCGGTGAAACATTTGTTCGTTTTGTTTTGCTGGAACTCATTTTTTTGAGTTCCACGCATTTATGGAATTCTTTCTTAGCTTGGTTGTTGTTCAAGGAATTTGATTTGCTGTAACGCTGTGGTACTCGTTTTCCTTATCGCGAGGAACGAAACGAATGTTAAAGACTGCTACTCGTGCAAACATTGGTAGACAGGATTATTTTAACATATGCTAAAGAAATTAAAAATGGATGTAGAAATTAATAAAATGTGAAACATTAATTGAGTAACTCGCTCAGTTGTTCAAGAAATGACCATCTTCTGACCCTCGAAAGTTTATCCTCGTCCACACACAAACTCTCGTCGGTTTATACCAATCAACATTCAAACGTTTCTGTTGTTTTACGCGGGTGTAAAACTTGGTCTTGCACTGTTAAGAGCAGAACAGTAATAATTACAGATAAAAGACACTGACGGTACACATAGTGCCTGTTGAGTCCAATTTAAATCCTCATTTCCTGTTGTAGGATCCATTTTAATATTATTCTACCATCTATGTCTATGTCTTCAGTGTGGTTTTCTTTAATTTGAAAATTTCAGACTAAAATTTTTGTAGGCAGTTCTCTTCTAAAGAGTGACGTCATATCCTGGACAATATGGCGCCTGCAGCGTGATTAATTATTCGGCTAGAAATTTTGTTATCTTTAAAAAGTTGTCTGGTTTCCATGGAAATATGATAAAAGTACCTACGCATCTCTCTCTCTAAACTGTCTCGAAAATCTGAGGCTTTGACATTCAATTTTAATACAAAATAATCCTCGCTTATGTAAATAAACAGTTAATACATAAGCACAGTGAAATGAAGATAGGGTGCATTGTGCTGACGAATTATAATGAATAGAATTAGCACGGAGGAACGTAGCGAGCAGCAGAGAGTGATTCCGAATTCTGCACTTAAATTCCATACCAAGGCAGAATCGTTGTAGTAGTCGCTTGTCTGACTGGCTTGGTTATGCAAATGAGGCGAAGCCAGGAAAATATATGTGGTCGTTAGAAATTACTGCGTACATGTCTCGCTTTCACTCAGCCACTCCCCCCTTCCTCCCGCAAAACATTTTTCTCTCTCCATTTTTTATCGTATTTAATTTTCACTAACTGGCCACAGTAAAATAAATTGAATTCTAAGCGAACGGCCGTCCCAAGTTTGACAGTCTTTTGTCTCCCATCTCAAATCCCCCCCTCCTCCTCCCTCGTCCTCACTTCTGTTTCGGAATGACGAGGGTCAGTTTCAGGGCCTCAGACATTTCAGGCAGATTTTGTATAATTATTTATTATTAGTACAAAATATAAAGATTAGAAAATTAAGAATATGCTGTTATCTCGTCAGCAGATTGTAACAAGAAAATTCTACTATACTACAGGGTGATTCAAAAGTCCCAGTGCACGTGCACTCTCGCCCTATGTGACTCGTATGAAGTTTGTCACAGGTACTTTTAAACCATACTGTATAAGTATATCTTATAAATTATTGTGAGATAAGTTAAACAGATGTCTTATGGCACAAAAACCACGAAACTTACATTCGTGACGATATTAAAAGCAGATTGAATTTAGGAATTTTTTTTATTTTAGTATATTTTATGTTTCTGTGTTCCGCCTGAAAGTCCGACGATTAAAATGGACTTGTGCGTAATATCACCTGTTGGCTCGTACGTACGTGTCCACACAACGTTACAACGCAGAATGCCAACATCGACGCCTTGATTTATGTCAGGTCCTTAGAGTCGGCGATCAAGTTTTACACCCACACAAAAGAGCATACACGTGCTATATTGGCTTCTCAACTTAAGTGCAATTCCCACCCGAGTTCACAGCGGACCCAAGAGGACAGGAAGAGATCTGAACTTTGCTGATAGCAGTGACACGCCACGTTTATGCATCCCGCACTACTTTATGATGGCTGTGGCCGTCACTTTCATTTGTTCCGTTTACAGCCGGGCTTTCAGAGGCCATAAAGCTCGGGCTTAACCGCGGAAGCTTAGCGAAGGTGTGCCAAATTACTGCTTCTATATTCATACCTGGAAATACGAACGTCAGGAACGATTTGCTTTTTTCTCCGTGTACTCTGGTAGAATTTCGCAGACGTTTCAGAGTTCCTTGCTCCCTATTATTTTCCATTGTTTTAATATCTTTGACGCAATTATTCTGTTTTATATCCAGCGACACGCTTTTGTCAAAACGTAATGAACCATGTATATCCTTGTAAGGCCAAGCATTTCTTGACCAGATGAGTAACTATCAGGTTATCAGCAAAGACTCTACAGCGTGTAATTATATACTGTACTTCTTTAACTAGAATGGGAGGATAATATTAAAATGAATTGGAAATAAATAGGTTGGGGTGGGCTGGGGTTCATCTTGCTCAGTGTGTGACCCCTGTGGCGGGCTGTTGTGAACACGGTAATGAACACTCCCTTTCCATAAAATGCAAGGGAAGTGTTGCCTAGTTTCACGAGAACGCCTCGGCTTAAGGGCGCTCTTATGAGCGGTAGCGTCTCTTACCGACGCTGGGCTGCCAGTGACGTAATCTCAGGTGTCAACTGGAAGGCTCCACTGTCACCAGTTACTCTCTAGTATTTTTTAATTAACTAATTACTTATTTACATACCGAGGCTTGAACTCAAAACGCGTTTTGAAAAAAAAAAGCCATCGTCTTCCTAACATCGTAAGTCCGTTCTTTATAATTTTATCCGGACTTGTGAGATACTGGGTTGCTCTGACGTGGGGAGGACACCCTGCATGCTATCCTGTGGACGTCGCATTGTTTTAATCACGTTGCTATGGTAACGACGTTACGGGTGGCCCTAAGTGTTATATCCCACTAGCTCTCCTAGTGACGTGATTGAGAACTAATGGGACAAGTCTTTCGATTTAATTACCCGGACGCCCTGTCCCCTGCTTGCCGGACTGACGGTCCGAGGTGGCGAGCAACAGGGGAAATCTTTCCTGTTTGCACTGTACCATGCATGTGCAAAGTTTAACGCTCGTAGCGCCACGCGAGGCATAAACGTTCGTGTGATTAGGCCAAAATAATCAAGGCTTTGACCGGGATGTTCTTTTCTTAAATCTTATGTGGTACCGCCTGATTCGACTTCTAATGGTTAAGTGAAGTGTTTTCTTCGCGGTACGGTCTGGATTCGTAAATATTATGAAGACGAGCTTCGGCTTCAAAGGGTTAACCAGCTGATTTTCGTAATGGTGAGGTGTAGTGTTTTCTTCGCGGTACGGACGGAATTCATAAATAATATTCAGACGATCTTCGGCTTCAAAGGGTTAACCAGCTGATTTTCGTAATGGTGAGGTGAAGTGTTTTCTTCGCGGTACGGACTGAATTCATAAATAATATTCAGACGATCTTCGGCTTCAAAGGGTTAAAGCAGATCGCTTGTGTTGGCAGTCAGATACTTTGACGGCTGAGAGTGACGTCCGACCTTTCGGGTGATGTCAGCAACTCTTAACCCAATTCGAATCTCTATCCGGTGACTGTTTACTCTGAGGATTTAAGTGACTTTCCTGAGTGTATTAAGATAAATTATTTTGCAACAAAACTACACTGTTATCTTGAACCCTTCACCACTGTAATAGAATCTAACCTCTGCAGTCGAAATAGTGACGTAAGAATTATTTATCAGCTGTCATTTTAGGAATCATTACGTTGTCCAAAGGAGTACACGTACCTTAAAAATTTGCTTCATTATTTTTAAAGGTTAATTGATTTTCTTTGCTTTTCTGAGGACGGAAAAAGAGAGACGAGAGAGGTGTTTTAAGGCCACTGATTATATTTTTTAGAAATTTTAGGCCGACTTCAAGGACCAGTTAATTTAGTTTAGAAAATAACGTTCCTCGGAGCTGAATTACTGAAATAGAACTGTAGATTCTTAGAGCGCGACTGTTCATCCTGTGGAGCGGAACACGAAACGTGGCTCCATTAAATATGTTACTTTTCTTTCGAAAAAAAAAATACTTCCAGCGTCGAAGTCCCCGGCCAAAGGCAAAGGAAGTGCGTATTTTGACAAACGCTCGAGAATCGTTACGCTGTGCATACATTTCCGAACTTGTTAGTTCATGGTATGAACACTGCAGAGAAGGTCGTTCTGTACAGCCCTCGGTTGCAGCGAGGGAGGAATGGAGTGAGGTAATTATCGGAAATGGTGCGTTGTGTAAGTAAGTCTCGCCGTGTCTCACCTCGTTCGTGGACTCAGATAAATGAATTCTAGTTGAATCATTGACGGGACGGACACGGACACTTGCAAGTGTTCGTAACGAGCAGACACTAGTCGGGACACGAATGCAGGGCAGTCTCGTTGCACCAGAGCTCGAAATTAATTAATTAATTAATTAATTAAGAGAAACAAAAGTATTAGTCCTTTTAATTCCAGCTCAACGAGCCATAAAATAGGAACGAGATAAAATTCTGATTTTCATATGTTTCTTCTGAGACAGCTGTCTCCGTGCACAGACGTTAGTTGTCAAAACACGTTCAGTGTAATAACAAAGATTTTCTCGACGTTTCGGTCGTAATTCAGTGAATGATCACGTGTACATCTTCCGAAGCCAATTTTTGTATCTGAAATATGCGTCAGATATTGAGAGGTTAGCGTATTCTGGAGGTTTCAGCTTTCAAATCTCGACCCGGAGATTGGCTGTCCTGTCTGATGTCTTTGCAGTATTCTTCTGCATCTCAAGACAAGTGCTGCGATAATACTTTAAAATAGGCCGCGACATCTGCTTTCAAAATCCCTTCCAGTCCCTACCACAAACAGTTGGTAAATAGTGGAGTTTTGTAAGAAGAGGATTGGACTTATCTGGCTCGGGATGGATACTGGTGGCGTGCTCTGGTGAGCAGGATAATGAACTTCAAGCTTCTATGAAAGGCGGGGAATTAATTTCTTG
Source organism: Zootermopsis nevadensis (assembly GCF_000696155.1). The sequence continues at coordinate 152,496 of NW_019059944.1, forward strand.
ACTAGCTGAGCTACTGTCAACTTCTCTGGAAGGACTGAGCTCCACAGTAATTTCACCAGCCTATTTTCACTTCCCTTGGCTAAGGAACGCCCTTAATGTGTGTCATACGTTAGGAAGAGTTTGCAATTTTTCGCACCCGCACAAAGCCACAGGTAAAACCAATGAAGTCATGGCTTTATGATGTCGTTATCTGGGTTGTATGGCCTCCATCACCGCCCTGATGATTAAGGCAGCAGGTACGTCATACGCGTTGCTAAACTTCTGACTACCGGGCGTTGCGATCCAGAAGTCAGTGAAAACTTCAAATTCTACTAAATTTTTACCATTTTGATATTATGTGGGTCGATAACAATTTTGTAACTACGTAGTGACAAGGATTTTGTGTTTCGAAAGTAAAGCAAAGGAAATGTTTAAGCAGAAATCAAGTAGGAGCCTATTGGCTGTTGGGGGACAGTAATGAGGAGCTCAGGGCGACGGAGGAGTCAGAACAGTGTGACACGTAAATGACGGCCATTCTGCGTGCGGTCTGCCTTTGACAGGTACTGCAGGTTTTTGTGGAAGAGTGGCACATGGGACCAGGATACCGAGATCCCACGAACGAATGGATCTCAATCTGTCGCACCCACATTACAGATGGAGGGGCGATACTCCATTCTCTTGTACTGCCCCCTTCTGAATTACAGACTTTTCACTCACAAAACTCTACTTAGTTTAATCACCCTTAATTTGTCTGTAATTGCATTTGGAACTAACTTTAATTATCTGACCTGTAAGCGACTTCCCATATTCCATATGAGTTTGTATTTATCATTTACAGTGACTTAAGTATGGGTTGAAGATGGCTGTCTTCTTGATTGTTACTACTTTTAGTCTAGTAGAGGTTTACCGACGTTTCAGAGGTTCTTGCTGAGGGTTTTACAGCATGTTTTGTTGCTGAAATGTGTTATACCTTCAGAGCAAGATATTTCTAAAGGCCCTTCTCCATTTTGGTTATGTTCATTAATACGTTACCCAATTTCTTGTCATGTATCTTTGTTAATACGTCCATCTGTCTTACGTATGTGTGTTACCGGATCAGATTAAAAATCTCTCAATCCTAAATCTCCCACTTCGTTCCTTTACACACCAAAATATTCCTTAATTCATCCTGTATCTCGGGCAGGTCCTTTAAGCCATGCCACCGCCCCCCCCCCCCACCGTTTCGTCCTCGTGCATATTTCTGCAGGTTCAACAGGAAGTGATATTATGTGATGGGAAATGTGCTCTGCTGACAAAGCATTACTGCGACAATAAAACTTGAGGTCGTAGGGACATGTGTACCTGCGGAGGAACATACTGCTTACATATTCAGGGTAATTTGGACGTAATTTTCCAAATGCATCTGCTACATGGCGTTCGTGACCTGTGGAGGGGACTTTAGTGGCCTGTTTTAAGGTACTTGTCCACATTTGTCTGGAGGGACAGAAGAATCTCATGAAACATGTGGCAGATCTTCGTGCTGAGATGCGAACTCAGGGTCTCTCAAACACTAAGAACGCCACACAACCGCGATGATCATGCAGAGGACAGGACCAAAAGTCATGTTTGTTGTCAGCCTTGAAATTAGGGTCTGTGTGTGTAAGGTGTTGACATGTGCCGTTCTTCCTGTAACACGCTCTTTGCACTCGCGGTGTCGCCGTCATTAACAGCAAATGGATGCAGCACATGAAGCCAGCAGCGCTCCGACAACATTGCGGGCCTCTTTATAAATTAGGCGACACTTTGAAAGGAAACCGACAATCGACGGCTTTGGTTCACTGCGTGGTAACTGTGGGGCTCTGCCACAGTGGACACTTGGTTTCCGGCCTCACGTGAATTTAGAACCTTCGACGGACGCTGTTGTTATGGATAATATTTGAAAAGGTATTCCCTACCGCAAAGAGAACACAACGCGGCTCGATTATAGACTTAAGGGAATCTTTGTTATAATACAGAAAAATTCTGCGGCGAAGGAGTGAGGAAGATGTAGGCCCCAGGAAGATAAAATGGACAGGGCGTGTAGAACGCATGAGAGAAACGAAAACTACACACAGAATTTTGGTTGAGAACTTCATGGAATGATTCTCGTCACTTTGCATCCGCCGCTAAGTCTGTCTTTCCTGACTTGTTATGTGCGTAATTTGGAGTCCTGTGTCTGCGTCTTTTTCTCTGTTCTACGCCCACTTCGCCACTGCATCCAGAGTTTCAGATTGTCGGACTTGTTTCTTTTGTTTGAATCGGACTGCAGGTCGGCTCTCGCATTTGGCAACACTGAGATATAAAGAGAACGTAATTGATTAGGCACTCACGGCAGTCTGTGAACGAAGACGCAGCTGTTAATTCGAATGTCTTCCTATAGATAACAGCAATCCGCAGCCAGAGCGGGTCCTCAGGATTCTATGGCCCCGTCTGGAGTCCCACGCATGTGCCAATGTTGCTGCTTAAGTACAGCGCGAAGCTCTTCCAAATAATGTTTAAGAATTCAGTCCGTACCGCGAAGAAAACACAGCACTTCACCATTAAAAAGATCAACTGGTTAACCTTGTTTAAGGAAATAATACGACTAAAACGCTAATTAACCTTTGGAGCCGAAGCTCTTTCAAATGAAACTTAATAATTCAGTCCGTACCGCGAAGAAAACACTACACTTCACCATTACAAAGATCAACTGGTTAACCTTGTTTAAGGAAATTATACGACTAAAACGCCAATTAACCTTTGGAGCCGAAGCTCTTTCAAATGAAACTTAAGAATTCAGTCCGTACCGCGAAGAAAACACTACACTTCACCATTACAAAGATCAACTGGTTAACCTTGTTTAAGGAAATTATACGACTAAAACGCCAATTAACCTTTGGAGCCGAAGCTCTTTCAAATGAAACTGAAGAATTCAGTCCGTACCGCGAAGATAATACGACTAAAACGCTAATTAACCTTTGGAGCCGAAGCTCTTTCAAATGAAACTTAAGAATTCAGTCCGTACCGCGAAGAAAACACTACACTTCACCATTACAAAGATCGACTGGTTAACGCTGTTTAAAGAAATAATCGCTGTTTACAGCGAGTATCATATAAGACATAAATATACTCTGTGGGTAAGACGTAGAGTCACTGAATGTTAAAGAAGATGGTACATATACTTACCATCGGGCTGCAAGGTATTAACTGCCCGTACGCGGTCTATCAGTGACGCGAAAATTAGAACTTGTACATCAAAAACAACGCCCCACGGGATATTTTTTGTATTTGTCCGAGAACTTCTAGGGAGGCGGTCGACATATGGAAGGATAATATTAAGACGAATCTTAGGGAAATTACGTTTTTATCATTCGGAAATGCATGTAATCCACTGACGGATTGGGCATTAGCGGGGTTGAAATTTTGGGTTCTGTTCTGTGAAGCCGATGAGATGTTCAGTGTTTCCGGTTAACTAGGCCATCGAATGCGTTCCCTGTTCTAATTAGGATCATGTCTTTAAACATGCGTTAAAGCGACAGGTTCCTTTCATAATTAAAGGATGACATTCCGGGCGTGTTATCTGATGCTGAGCTCTGTGAGTGGGTGGGCCGGCATGTTTCATCATCACCTGTCGGCAGGCACAAGCTCACAGCCACGTCTCCTGTCTCTTTCATGCTCTATCAGATTCCTCGGGGAACTACGGATAAAGATATCCAGTTTCTTTATGAAGGATGTCGTCAAGATTATTTGCTTGTCCTGTCCAGTTTAAAATGGTACTGAAGCGGTTGGCACTAAATGTCGCGTGTTTCTGGAAATATGAGAATAAATTGCACAGTAGAACAAATACATTTTTAAAATTAAGTGAATGGGGGAAGGAAGGAAAAGCACTGCGAGGATTTTCATACCTCTGACCATCACAAATTTCATGAATTTAAATTTGGGTTTCATTTAAAGTGAGAAAGATCATTTCTAGTCGGCATAAATTTGGATGACTGTCTACTGGTATGTCGCGCCGTGTAGTCTGGTAAATGTTAATCAGTTTTCTGGAGGTACTTGGCGTCTCCATCATCGCCGTGATGGTGGAGGCAGCAAGGACCTCTGAAACGTCGGTGCCCTTCTACTAGACTACACGGCAACAACACAGAAGACAGCCATCTTCGTGGAATTGACAGCATCAACTTTGTATTTGCTGAAAGACTTTAACCGTAGACCCAACTTTTAAGAAATTTAATCGAAATTTATGAAATCGTCAAGGCACCCCCTTCCCCTAACGCAGGCACCACGTGCAATGAAGGTCAAAGCATTTGTCAGAAGTCTTTCAGCGCGACCCCTGTGAATTCCCCCGGAGTCGACAGACGGACTGTCAGCACCGCGCCCTTAACTTACTACATGACAGGGATTCCCCGCCCACATCACGTGACCTACCAGGGCGGGGATTTGCCTGTCAGTTACAACGTGTAGAATGGAATTTCTTGTACATCTTTAAACGTCACGAACTTTGTTTAATTAATTGTTGTCAGCTATTCGTAAAATAAATATTTACAAGGTATATAATTCTAAGTAGCGAGTGTTTCTGCTGGTTGAAATGGTGAGACTTTTGCGACAGTCGTGCCAACCTTCCCAGCGAGGCAGGCGTCAGTTTTGTGCCAGCCGACCCCGCGTTCCTAGTCGTGACGTAGACAGCCGGGCAACTGCAGTCAGTGCGTCTTGTTCGTTGTGCAGGAGGCGTTCGAAAGCGTAGACTCTCGTCACATGATGCAAAACAAATGTTCCAGCTTTAACCAACTCCATGAAGAAGGCACGTTTTTCGTAAGCTAAAAATAATTTCTTAACCATTACAAAAAAGAAATCTCCGTGTTTTATGTTGTCTGAGGTTCATTACCGTGTTCACAAAACCCAATCATTAGTCACTATTCTCGGCCAGATGACTCTCATTGATTAAGATACATTTTAATATTATACCTCGTGTATATTTAGGTCTTCCAAATAGCCTAATTTCTTTCGATTCTCTTTGTACATTTTTCATTACCCGATTCTCAGTTCGCTCATCCGTAAGTTGAGATTGGCGACAAAGAAGCTTTGCTGATTGGCTCATGTCTCGTTCTTGCTCAGAGTCGAACGAGACGGAAGAAAGAGACAGCTGGTTAGGGGCGAAGACACGAAAAGAAAACATTTCCCGTTGAATTTTCTCAGTTCGCTCATCCGTAAGTTGAGATTGGCGACAAAGAAGCTTTGCTGATTGGCTCATGTCTCGTTCTTGCTCAGAGTCGAACGAGACGGAAGAAAGAGACAGCTGGTTAGGGGCGAAGACACGAAAAGAAAACATTTCCCGTTGAATTTAAACGGGGGCAAAATAATCATGGACTATCTGTAACATTTTTGTGAGATTTAAGTTTCTCATTGCGGTCAGCGTCTTATGGGATGCTGCACCGTGTAGCATGGCACAGACGTTTACCGACGTTTCAGAGGTGCTTATTACCTTCATCATCAGTTTGATTGAGGAAGCTAGCACCTCTGAAACGTCGTTTTGCCCAAGAACCCAGCCACCTTGTAACACTTTTAGCTGCATAAGCGGCTTTGAGCAGACGGTGAAGACTTTCGTACGTTCCCATCAGAAAGTCACGAAGTTAAGTCAGATTCAGAAACCACCTGAGTCACTTGTTAGAAGCTTACGGCGAAGAACTGTTTGTTTTTGGGTCGTTGTCGGTGTTGGAGGATTCTGTGTTACCGCCCAAACATTACCGTGGAAGCTGTTTTAAGTAGCTGGCTATCTGGACAGGCAGAACGCAAGACATAGCAGGCAGTGACTGGTAGGAGGAAACGTAGCTCGTTTGTCTTCTTAAGCTCGCTTACTCTGTCATTGTCAAAATCAAAGTTCCTCGATTCTTTCGTGTCTTCTGTCATTTTGGTTTATCCAGTGTCTGCCTCTCCCCGTCATCCGGACATATTTTGTTCTTTTTCGAGTTTCATGTAAGGTATTTCATCACGTACCACGCATTTCATCAAGTCCTTAAACGCTGCCTGTTGTTTTGTATGGGTGCGAAACATGGTCTCTCACTCTGAGGGAGGAACACGGATTGCAGGTGTTTGAGAGGATATTTGGGCCTAGGAGAGAAGACGATGGGGCGTGGAGAAAACTGCATAATAACGAACTTAAAAATCTGTACTGCTCCCCCAGTATTGTGAGGGTGATTAAGTCGAGAAGAATGAGATGGGCTGGGCATGTAGCGCGCATGGATGGGGGGCCACGAATATTTCGTTTAACTGTCTGTAGGTGGCCGAATATCCGTTCCCTTATTTTCTTAAACATCAGGCGAATACACACCAGAATGAGACAATATATTTGAGCGACATATTTCGTGAGTGGCGTATGAAGAGTTACGAATAAACTCGTTGTATAGTTTGATGTGAAATTTTTTTTAAAGCCGGTGTGAACCGTAATAAGCGCGTTTCAGATTTCCAGTTCTTTGAACTGCAAAGAAAAGTAAAAACACGGAGAGATTACTTAGCCATTCATCGTAATGCATCTTAATATGCATGATGGGAGGGGGAATTTGTCTGATTCCTTCTGTTGACCGTCGTTTTGAAAGGTATCGTGGCTTCCAGCTTCGTTACAGGATTTCTAAATGTCCATTAGTTTATGTATCTGTCTTCAGACCCACGTATTTGTGAAGATAAATTAACAGCAAATATCTTCGAACATGGGCCAGAGTAAACTTCGAGCTCTTCGTAATGGAACCATTGTGTCGTCCAGAGATAAAATTAAGGGTGAGTCGTTTAATTGAGCAGTGCAGATATGAGTGATTGATTGTGGTCGGTGTCAGCGTCTTTGGCTAATGGAGGAGCTGGGACAGGAGCTCGGTAAAGGACCACGTGGGTTTCTTTAACGTCAAACACTCGAATCTAAGACGTTGAAAGGCGTAATAAATGATTATGAATTTATAAGCAACAGAAGTTCTCTGGCATTGAAATAAATGAATGTCCGGCAATTACGACAAAGTCTGCTGTCCGCTGAATTCATGTAAGAGTCCTACAGCCTTCTTCTTATCTTTCCGCCCTTGACGAGCCCAAAGATTCTTTTCAACGTCTCCTTATCCTTAATATTCGTGATTTTATTTGTTATCGTCCCTTCAACGGAGCTACATTTTGTACATCCCTGGTGTTGTCATGCACTTCTGCGTTTCGCTCAAAATTTAATTAAAATAATTATATATTTGTTTACCGTCAAATCACAATAAAATAGTAAGATAATATAATTAAAATGATCAATAACGAACCTCGTTCCGAGATGGTAACACTTCTGGATCTCTCCTCTGAACACATCTGAACCGATTGCTATTTCATATATGACTGGTATAAACATCAAAACACCACCTCAACAATAATGTTATATTAATAATATCTAGACACAACTTTCATAAAATATACTGAGAAAGATGATAAAATTATAAAATTGTAAAAACTATAAATAATTGTAATTTGAGTTTAAAAGTTTATAATTTACACCTGATGACGGTTTGATAAACCGAAACATGTTGTGAATGTTCCGATGTAAATCGAATGCTCGATATGGAACATAAGATGATATATTAATCATTTTAATTATCTTAACTTACTATTTTATTGTGATTTGACGGTAAACAAATATATAATTATTTTAATTAATATCACAATGTGACGCAGCTATACTATCTCCAAATTTAAGGTGTGTTTTGAGTTGGTCACAGTTCCGCGCCGTCTTATCTGAAGTCAATTTGGGAAGGATTTTCAGAATTTTAAAAGGGACTGTATCTACTTGTAATGAGCACAGTTGTAAACATTTAAGTGGATAAAAGAAAGGCAACTATGATCACTTTTTACATGTGAGTTCATTTGAGTTGGTCTTATGTATTTTTTTTTTTACTGAATTGGTAGATTCCTACAGTTTTCATGTACCTCAAATTAAGATCATTTCGATAACATTGTCGTGGGTGTGTAATAAAAAGCTACAGGCAGATTTAAAATGGTGGAACTCGTGTGTGTTTGTGAACTTCGTTTATAATGTTCGAGCCTGACTATAAAACTTGTATCTGAAAAGCAGCGCGCACATTCCGAAACAGCCTTTTTCGTGGAATTTCCCAGTTTCTGGGCCAGTGGCGTGTTTTTTTTTTCAACTGAAAAATTTCACACATGATTTCACGGCACATGCTTTAAAAAAACGTCACTGGGAGTGTTTATTTCGGTTTAGCTTCGTCTTTGGGACATCCAGTGGTCGATTACCGACGCCGAGAACAACTATTAAGATCTTTTAAAACTGTTTTATTCAGATTCTTCTGACATAGTATCTCTTTATACCTAATATAGTGGCCAATGTCCGTCACGCTTGACTGAACCAGAGCGCCATTCGTGCGATACGGAAGAAATGTTAAATAAAATTGACATATGACGGTCGCGACTCTGACAGCAAGAGACGTAAACAAAGATAATTGTTTTTCGTGTTTGCCCTAAACACACATACACAAACAAATATTATTTTTTAGTTAAGTACTGACAAAAATTTTGTATTCGAGGGACGTCTATGACCGAGACATATTTTTAACACTCTTTATATTTTTTTTACGAGACTGTATTCGCAGGCAATGCCAGTGTATTCAAAACATAAATTTATGGTTCTGTCGCGTCCTACTTTGCAACTTAAGACCAAGAGAAAGACGGAAAGGTGTTAGGATTAGCCACTGCTAATAAGAACAAAGTGGGCGTGGTCCAGCAGATGGGGAGGCTGCATTTTGAGTCGTAAATATGCCATAGTTGCCGCTGGTCTGTCTTCCTAGGATTCACCAGTGAATCAGGGTTTATGGAGGGGGCTTGGCGGATCTGTCATATTGTAAATTTGATGCTACATAAATTGCTTACAGTCTCTCTTACTTAACCGTGCGAGAAATTATAAAACGAAGGAAGGAAGCTACAAGTGGTCTGTAAATATGAAAATAGGAACATTATATTTATTGTTATTATAATTTACATGGCCCAGCCACTAGATAGTATCCAGGGTGTTGTCCACCTCCTACCTCTGTTACCACTACGAAATCCGAAGAGAGAGAGGAAATTGGTTGGGGGAGAAGTGAGAGACACTTCGATTTCGGGAGGGGAGGGTGTGATAAAAATCATCTTATAAGCTACAAGGTCCCCAGGCAATTCCCGCTCGTCCTTCTGGTAAGAAAAGGGTAAAGTCGTTAGGGCGATAGTTAGTGATAGTTTGCTAGCAGAGAAGGCGGAATTTTGATTTGCGTTTTAGAGAATGCTGAAGCTACTATTTGGAAATTTAAGTAAATAATTTAGCGACCTCCACTGTAAGGGGAGGGGGGGGGTTAATTTTGATTAATTAAAATAGAGGGGGCTGCGTGAGAAGCAAACAAAGTAAGAAGTCGGTCTAATTAATTTATTCAAAACAGCCAAGCAAGGCCAGTCACAGAGCAAATAATGTAATGTAAAATGATTGTAAATTTGTAGGTGTTGTGACTTCCAGTGAAATGATTTAGATGGCTTCACAAAATCCTAGTTTAACAGCATTTAACTAACCGCCACATTGAACTTCGTTTATTAACAGTTGCTAATGGCAGGTAACTCCGTGTTTTACATCATTATGATCAACGGACCTGGGGCGGGGGTGGGGACCGGCTAAGCTTTGCTATTCAGTGGCGTTTCATTGTACTGAGGTACATAGTCTCTTGTAGAGCGATTACGCTTTGTTCCATGTTGGAATTATTATTAATCCTCTCAATGCGGCCACTGATTCTGCGTTTGGGATTTGATTTAAAACATCGCCCGCGCATTTGTGTTTGTGTTTGTCTCTCGTTAAGTTCACACGTGTGATTTACCCGTTGGCGAGTAACTATTGTTCCGAGTCGACGCTGCTGGTCGCACATTTAGTCGCCCTGAGAAATATCCGGATTTTGTGCTGTGTTGATATACAAAGTCTCAATATGATCCCTGAAAACATGAAAATAGGCCATTGTGGATGTAGCAACTATGATGCATCAGTGAGTCGTTTAATACCATTGGGCGTTTTGTGCGTTCGGGCATGTTAGTCAATGGACCACCATGCAATATGGCTACAGAGCGCTTCGTGTCTTTATACTGAACTGACTGCTCCTCCCGCTGTACCAATTTGAAGCTGCTCGGGCATAACACGTATTCATTACGTTTACATGACCACCCGACCACAAAGATAAAGTTCTGGGCATGCGCATTCTTAATCTTTTGACCCAATATTTTTAAACACCTGTGATTAGAGACTTGAAGCTATACATCAGCTGTCACTGCCACGTAGACTGCATAAAACATGAGTCCTGCAGGAACAACGTAAGTATTTGATCGGTAAGTGATGCAAGACGTTAGTCGTAACCAAGGAAACTGTTCATCTCGTCATAGCAACGTCCAGCCCTCTCCAGGTTGTGTTGCTATGTTCATTGTTTCCATAGCAACTCCAGAGCTCTCCGGGTTGTGTTGCTATGGAGACTGTACTCCGTATCCGCTCACGCCCACCCATACTTCGTTCCGAAGCGGTAAGAGGGAAGGAAGATCATGCAAACAAGATCACGACCGCCAGATCAGATCAAGTGCACCAATAAATAAAATAATAGGATGGACCGGCATGAATCCGAGACAGACAGAGTAATAACCATTTCAGCCATTACTTGAATCTTAATGCTTGTTGTAGACCCTCGATTGTTCCTCTGCGTTCCTCTGACTGATTTCCCGCGCAGTGCTATTTTATCTGCCTCGGACGCTCTGTGAAATATTTCTACTCGGAGGTGATCAAGAAGTGATCCTGCCATTAGGAAGAATTATCCCATTCGTGACTTTGTTGTGTGTCGAGGTTTAGGGATTGAATCCCACGATTTCCAGCCCGAGTGAAACCTAAGGCAACCCTCATGATGCCTGAGTGCCATACCGCTTTCGACCAAAGTACAGGGTGTTTGGTTTGAAGTGCTGTGTTTGATTCCCGACAGGGAGAATTTTGACATTCTATTTATCATCCCAGCGTTTAGAAAACCACTTATACATTTGGTAATTTTGTTTCGGAGGGGGAATTGGAAGCAGAGTATTGTAAAGTCAAACCCATTTTCAGATCATTCAAAAGTCGAGAATACGTGGAGCCTTTCTTACATTTAAGGCACATGCCCCGGTAGCCTCACAGTTGATGTTGCTACGCTTTATCAACTCTCTAGTTTAATGCGAGTCGTATGAAGATGTGTAGGGTAATTCTAAGGAGTGGTTTCAGTGGAACGCTCGTTGGAGCTGTCGTTATCAATGCCCAATTATCGTCCCTTGGCGGTTTCCTCAAGAATCTTCACAAGATCCTCTTTTGGGAGTGAGTGGCTGTTAAATTTGAATCTTAGGCTAAAATTTATTATATTTGAACTTTTGATAGCTGCGCATTGAACCCATGTTTGCAGTCTTTAACTACTGGTAGTTACGATGTTTAGCACCGTGGCAGCACACTGCGGAACGTTTAACTGGATTTCCCGCCGATAGAATGCGCTGTTGTGAAGCACTGAATAAAATATACGGATCGTTTGTATTTTCTCGCTATGCGAGACGAAGTTATGAGTTTTATTCAGTGTCTTACAGAGTGGAGTGTTTCAAAGTTTCCATACCGTCGTCCAAGAATTAGGCGTTTACCAACATGTAGTAGTTTGAAAATAGCGACTTTCATGTGAGCGTTTATAACTACGATACTTCTGTCATGAGAAAATACAGGATCACAGTTTCACGTCTTCAGAATGTCATTCGCCCTCATAGATCGTGCATTCTTCTGGTGAGGTTTAAAGTCGTGACCAGAAAGTTGAACTGTGTGTTTTACATCGAAATTTCGCGATTTACAGATGCCATCTATTATTATCATAAAGAAAAGATAGAAATTAAGTCCAACCATGATAGCACGGTTAAGGAGATAAGAAATACATATGGGTGTTTGGCTGTGTTTTAAAAGTAAAAAAATATAATTAGCCTAGAAAAACCTAGGACGCACTGAACAGGAAAATTAGATGTTGTTAACCCAGTATCATTGAATTAATTTATTGTTACCTATTATAATTGATTTTAATCCTTTTTGTGTTGTTTTTATAATTTGCTGTTGACATTGCGTTTGTGTATACAAAAAGGAACACAGATGGCAGCACGTAAGGAGGACATCAGTCACAGATTACCTCAAAGAGCCTTCGCCCTTTGTGTGAAGTTGTGAAATGAGAGGGCGAGAGCAAAGAATTACAGATACTAAATTTTTCTGACGAAAAGTTAGCGTACCCTCGTATCGAGATATGTATAACCGACGTGAAATTAGTTACTCGAATCGATAGGTCTGGCGACTGGTGCTGCCACATACCGGTCGCGTTTCGTCACTAGTGTCTCCAGTGTCTGATGACAGATGGCAGAAGCGTCTTCGATTCTTGCGTGCACAACGATTCATTATCACACGCTTTTTTTCACGGAGTGCATGAGGAAACTCGTTACGGGCTGGTTACTTGTCCACATAATTAGAATCGAGAAAAGGATGAAATTTGGTCTGGAGCTTGTGGCATTGGGGATTACCCCAAATTCGAAATTTGTAATTTCTTTAGACGGTGACGAGAGTGGTAACTTTAGTCAAGCTCAGAGAGTGATCTTCATCAGGAAAAGTTAGTAATGTTACTCAGGCTAGGATAATTACGTTGTTAAGGCTTGGTTAGTGATGTCTGTTGTAGCAACTCACTTCTTTACTCTACCATAAAAGTGGTGCTTAGTCACAGGGGGCAAGTTTCCTTTCTGTTGTGTCGGATTTTGAATCATGCAGTTTTTGTGACAAGGTTTTCCTTGACGTTTCTCAACCAAACTATCTTCCACATGTATACTTACAAAGCATCTAACCGACTAACTAACGAGTCACCCAACAAACTCGTAGTACCATAATTACAGTCTCTGTGGTTTAGCTACGACATGTAGTGATTTTGAATGGTGAATTGGAAAGGATATGGAAGGAAGCGGTCGTGATCAATTATAGAGAATAATCATAGCATTTTCTTGAATATAGTAAGGAATAACATGAAACACTCGGGACAACCGGATGAGGGTTGAAAATGGGAGTTCTCGAATGCCA
>NW_019059944.1:178919-207632 GCF_000696155.1 Zootermopsis nevadensis
TATGGAGTCCATGGAAGATTGAGCCTGTTATTCAGTTAATCGTTTCTTGTACGTCTAAAGATTATGGCTAAAATTAAATATTTATAATTGTAAAACCAACGGTTCTTATCTTCGTAATAATTTTTTTCACTGAAGGAAATGTCATTTATTAACTTCGCGTCGCAGCCATGTTGTAATTGTCACAAAATTAAAAGATAAATAATGAAACTTTAAAGTTTGTAGGTGTTGTTGATAAGTACAGTTGTCATAATTGATAACGACACATCGACATTTTGTTTTCTGTGGAACGCGTTATTTATGGTTGGCATGGGAATGTTTGTTTATGACGGAATTTTTTATTTTTCATTTCCAGCAATAACTTCAGTTGCCTCTGGAATCCACCAGTATCAACACCCCCCCCACTTTTTTACCGTGTATTTTCTAAGTGACAGATAGCTCTTTGACGTGGTTTTCCTTTCTCTTCTATCCATAAGTTCGTTCGGGTCATCGCAGGATGCTGAGATCCATATGTCAGATTTTGCACACGCCATAAAACTTTATAATGAACGGAAAACCGCCCATAAAGACGTTTTTAAATCAGACGTACAAAATAAAGGCGAACCCGAATGGCGCCCGAGACCAAGCCAGATTTCTTTTTAATACCATCGCACTTTATAAAAAAAAAACTACATCACTTAAAAATGACACATCTAGTGATGTCTTCTATACGTTTAATTCCGAGGTTACTCATTACTAGGGTTCGTATGTTAGTGACCTAAAAAACAGAGAAATATGCATGAAAATATGCCCCAAAAAATAGCTAAATATGATCTAATTTCTTATGAAAAAATATTCGCTAAAATTTAAAAAAATCTTTTTGTATTTCAATCATGTTATTTATTTACATATGCATGTACAACTTTTACATTACTTGATTTTCTAGCAGTTTTAATCAAAAACCTCAGTCGCTTTAAGTTGTAAATGCCTCGTTTTGGATCAGCATCAGATGTTGAGAAAACGTGCTCCTATAAAAATAAGAAAATATTTTAAGTAATGGCCTTTCATGCATTTCAAATTCATTAATTACAAGTAAATAAACAAAATTCAAAATATTAAGTACCTTTCTTCATTCTCCTTTCTTGGCAGCGTTACAATATATAACGATGTGTATTTTTAAGGTCTCAAATGAAAATCTTCTTAGATTTTCGCACAATATGGTCTCGTAACTTGAGACATCACAAACGTTTCATGACGTTATCGAAAATTACAGCGATAGAGGAGTGGTTTACTGTATCAAGGAGGAGTAAGTCACCAGGGCCGTATCACAATGTTGTTGCACATTAAATCGCTTACCAGCTGTAATTTTAACTTCACAAAGTTTACAGCACAGAATTGTTCCATCAGAACTAAAATATTCCTCACTGAAATCTTAATGAAACCTCTTAACTTCGCACTTTCGGCTTCTTAACTAACTGAAGGATTCACTTTAAGTGTCTGAGAAATGTAGTTTCAAGAAAGAATTTTATACCCAAAATATAACCGAAATACAAATATGACCTAAAACATAAAAATGACCTGTTGCGTCAGACATGAGGATTGTTGAGCGCGGTGGACGTATCCAACGCCCATTACAACACTTTCGTGTTTTCTGGATTCCAATGTAATTAATTTTTTGACAGATAGAAAATATGTCACGAGAGACGATTTGTGTTAAAATGGACGTGAACATTTTATGATGTGACCTGTGCACATCGATATTGACACAAAAATCAGTCATTAAACCCCCCCACCCCCACCCCCCATAAATTTAATTCGAATTACAGAGATAGGGAAAGCAATGAAGTGTATAGACCACCAAGGGGAAAACTTTGCTTTTGAATAATAATTAAAAAGTAATTGGTTGACTGGGGGAAAAAAACTCCCCTCGTAAATATTTATCTGAAATTACGTCAACTCGCCTCGTGCATTCGTCGCTGCTACGTCAAAATCGGTCGTGGACCCTCAGTGCCTCCCACCCAGTGGGCAATGCGGTCTCCTCGTCGGGGGTAAAGAGTGCCGTGGGGTGACACAGACGTGGACGGGCTCATATCGCGCGTTCTTCGTCCGCGCTAAAACTTGAAACACACTTAAAATCCGTTTTTGCTTGTGTTCGTTGTGAGTTATGAGTGCGGAATCTTGCTTTGTGCTCTCAACCAGCACACGCACGCGTATTCTGAATAAATGTCAGATGTGGCTAGGAAAGGATCGTAGAGAATAAATCTTCTGAAGAAGATGCTATTTACCAAAAAGCGTATTTTATTTAATAATTCTTCCCTAGAGCAACACACACATACAATCGTCTGACACAGTACCGAAAATAACATCGCTTAGTGGTGCAACTTTCGTATGCAGAGACGTCATTACCGCCTCAGCTAAATTTCCCATGAGTCCATGTTTAGAGTTACAGGAGAACTACTACCTTATTACTTTGTGGCAGCCTTTAACAATTTTTGACTGCACAGTGAACGTTTTTGAGCGATCGTTTGACATTCAGCGACTCAAGAAACGGTTTGACTCAGACTTTTTAAATTCCGTAAGAAATTATTCGTATAGCCGAATGAAAGACACACTTCAACTCTAAATACGAACCCTTGTAATTTTAGCTGGGATAATAAATGATGTATTATCTTGCAGTCTTTGAAGTATCACTGCAGTAAACATCCACCTTTTTTTTTAAAAGTTTATTTCCTCCTGTGTTCCATAATTAGATGAACAGAGCTCCATCCGAGTGATTCCCCAAGGCTGCGTTCGAGTAGACTCACTCAGATTTTGTGAACTGTATTTACTCTTAATATATTCACAAACTTACGCATTCTTCTTATTCTTCTTCTTGAGTGCTGCACTGCGCAGTCTCGTAGAAGTTTACCAACGTTTCGGAGGCACTTCTTGAGTCCATCTACAGTCTCCTGATTACGGTATCAGTCATCTCTGAAACGTCGATAAACGTCTACCACAGTATCGAGTTCAACATCACACAAAACAGTCATCATACTTCCCACAATGAGACCCTGAGATCTCACCTTTTATTTATAAGCTCCTGACATCCTCTGGGAACAGTCTGGACCATTCTGGTTGATATTTCACCGACAGTATGAATTTAATCAACTTGCTACTAGAATCAATGGCACTTATGAATCACATATAATTTATTTAAATAAAGATATTTCGGGATTTCTTGTCGCGAAACGTACTGCTAATTTTAATGACACTGAACGAGATAAATATAAGATTCATAACTGATTTCTCCATCGGTGAGAGGGAATCAGGACTTGGGGAGAATCCACAGCAGTTGCTAACGTAGCAATGAAATGGTTAATTACATTATTTTATGGATTCTACCAGATAAATATGGCAACACAACTTCTTACTCAGATACAACAATAATTATAATCTTAGCTTTAATTCGTTGCGGTAGAACGCATTTAAACAAATTAAACATTATATCTTATCGTGATCCAGGCTTTACATTGTAAAATATTCCACAATTAATATTTACACATTTATTCAGACGAATGTCTATAAACACAAAACATACAATTTATCAGTCGACCTTGTATTTTGAAAACTTTCGCGCTCCGTGATACAAGAATCTTTTCCTCAGTAACTCTTTGGTTCATTTACACAGCATTTAAATATATTTCCCTTAAAGATATGTTTTTCGGTTAGTATTGTTCCCGAGGCACTTTCTGTAAAGAAACTTCTACACTAAATTACTTTCCGTAAACACAAATTGCCATGAACTTAACACTGTTGGCAGTTCGTAACTCGGATGAGCTACACTGAAGTTTCTGTAAATTTCAGTCGCGTATTTGGTAAATTAACTCCTGTCAATTTGCGTGTCGTATTTCAAACGTCCACCGTATCTTCTGAAATGTTGCACCGCCTAGTTTGGTAGAATTTCGTTCGCTGCTTCTATCATCAGAGATTCTACCAGACTACATGGCGCAACACATGACGAGACGTTCAGCTTCGTACTTGTTGCCATGAGAACCTGAATATCGCCCACTGTTTCCTTCTTAATTTCAATGATTACTGCCGATAATGAGAAATACCTCTCAAAACGTAATTCAGTTGCAATTTTATCATCTGTTTCTCATAATTATCAACATTTTTGAAGTGACATTGGACTCCCTTATTTTGGAAACAGAATCTCATAACAATTTTTTTTTTTTTGGCGGGGGGAAAAAATTGTTGTTGAAGAAATAAGATGACAAATATCCGTGGCTCTCATTAGTAGTACAGCATCCTCTTAATTTCTTGCTGAAGGGGCATCCAAGTACCAAATCTGCTTGTCGGCCTTCGACATTGACGCGTGCCATTTGTGAAACAGATTATTGTGTCTTGGCGAGCGAAGACATCGATGCGCCTTTAACCAAACGACCAGACACGAACACGGCTTGTCCAAAAGTATCAAATTTATATAGATATATAAAATTATGGTAACTTTTTGAGACTAGATTCTTCTCTGCAGCAAAAGTTCCATTGCGTAGAACTGCGACATTTGAGCAAAAGCAGCAATTGCGTTGTTGTTGTTGTTGTTGTTGTTCTAATTTAACTACGATGAACTAAATTCTAAACCGATTCTTTAGGTTAGTTTGTGAATGCAGTTTGACAAGATGTCTCTGAACTGTTTTTATTACAAATTAATAAGGATATTAATCACAAGCCTTTCCTTTTGTGTACACGTCCTCTATAAAGGATCTACAGTTAAAATCTCCAGTCTTCTACAAAAATTGTATTCATGCTTTATTTGGTTCAAGTTTTTAATGTGAATTACTTGTTTTTATCAACCTTTGGCTTTGTAAATCTTTGACCTCGTAACAATCACGTAGACACTGAAGTAGAGTTACTTTCTGACAAATAATTTTCGTTGATGCTGAACCCTTAAACAACTTTCTAAATGTCTATGGTAGTTCCAGAGCATTTGCAAGAAAAGAACTCAAAGATTAATATCATCTTTAATCGCAGCTTTCTCGTCTTCAAAGAATAGAAATCTTCTTGGTAAAATCTCAGAAAATAAACATTCATTTATCTTCATATCTAAGTCACTTCACTTGCAGCCATAATTTAACAGAGAATGGTACCAAAAGTACGGCCACCGTGATCACGTCTTGCTGTCTTTTTCCTCCCCAGAGGTCGTCGTCGGTGGCGAATTAGACCTTCTTTTTACCAAGTGAACTGACGAAGGGGCTCTTGGCTTCTTGGAGCCCCTGTGCAACCGTTGTCATGCCCTCTGGGACACGCTCCGGCCAGCACCTCCCGCGCCATTACCAGGCTGCTGTTGAGGGAGTGCAACTTCCTGGCTGGAGCTCCGACACATCAGCAAATTCTTGTAGGCTTGTCTGTACTCGGAACTCATGACCACGTAAATTATTGGATTTATGCACGTTGTCAAGTAGATAAGTACGTAGCCAGCTATGTTCAGCCCGTGAATGTCAATGGAGTCTTTGAAGGTCTTGCTGATGGTGATGGGAAGGTAGCAGATGACGAACGAAGCAAATATTACGAGAATCATCTTGAGGAGTTTCTTGTCTTTGGCTGTCATCTTACCAGGAGTTGCAAGTCCGGATGAAGCCGCGAAAGTACTTTGTCGTCGAGGACTCGTACTGCATTTGATCTTACCACCCACACGGAAGGCACTCGTTACATGAGACAGTGCTGAGTTGACAGCTCCGGCCGTTGTCACCCTCTCCTTCCGACGACCCTTACAAGTCACTCCTCTCGATCGCTGGTTGAAACTGTGTTGAGCCGAAGACGATGTCGTCCCACAGGGATCCATCGTCGAAGAGCTACAGAGAGACGTCGGAGTTCCGCTTCGACTACTGCAAACACCTTCCTCGTCGTCATATTCCTCGTTACCTGCAGCTCCTGCGTCGATGCCCGATGAAGAGGAAGGTTCGCCAAAGACTTTCTTCTGCAATGGAAGTCTCAGGCGAATTGGCGATGGAGGTGAGAGGAGACTGGGACTTGGTGGCAGGATAATTCTGTCAGATTTGCTGCTGCATCCGATGACATTGTCAATTATTTGAACCCTGATATCTGAAGAAGACTTGTTGTTGTTGCAAGGTGGGGGAGACGTGTGTCCGTTCTCCATGAAGGACGATCCTTTGTCGTTGGTGATAGTTGGACCGGTGCTTGAGGACCCGAGTGCGGAGTCTTCTGGAGAGAAGTTACATTTTTTCATAATTCTTCCAGATACAGTGACAGCCTCGTAACCTTCGCCACGACGCACTTTACCATCAGGGTTGTTGCTGCTGGTGGCTGCACCGGAACTGCGCGACTGATTCGCTGTGACCGTATTGTGTCGCGTCGTGAGGCGCGATTTGAATGCCGTCTTGCGGACGATATAAAAGATGCGAGCATAGCAGATCACAATGGCGAGGCAGGGGATTAGAAAGGCGACGATGAAGAGGAATTCTTTGGGAGAGTGGCCGTGAGAGTCTGGCAGAATGGAGCAGGAGCCAATCCTCGTGTCCAGGCCAAATCTCCCCCACTTGCCGAACCACGTGGTAATGAGAGCGCCGAATCCGAAGACCCACGTGCAAGCCACCATGAGTCCCAAGTACTGCTTCTTGTACAACCTGAAACACACACGAAGCCAGATCAAGTTCCTTGCTCATGGCAGCGAATGGTAAGGCGATTCGGTGCTAATGAATTGCAAAGGATATGGATTTTCTTTAACGTGCTGAGGAAAATCACGAAGAACCAATCATAATAAGCTGTCGCCGGGCTGAAATTTCAACCCTGGACTTAACTGAGTACGAAGCGGGCTTCGACCTCTTGTAAAGTCGTAAAACCAGTTCATTATAGATTGGTAACTAGGTTGTTTAACGAAGCGTTTTAAGTATAGACGTGGATTAACAATGAATGAGGTTCGTAAATAGAGAGTAGGTGGGAATTTGTAAGGAGACGCTTGAATGTGCAGCCTCAAGAAAAACACGAAAATGTCGGCTCGTGATTCTCAGAATAAACAACGATTATTTCCTTAAACAGCGTTAACCAATCGATCTTTGTAATGGTGAAGTGTAGTGTTTGCTTTGCGGTAAGGACTGAATTACTAAATATTTTGAGTTTTTGTAATGGTGAAGTGTTTTGTTTTCTTCGCGGTACGAACTGAATTCTTAAATATTTTGAGTTTTTGTAATGGTGAAGTGTAGTGTTTTCTTCGCGGTACGGACTGAACTTTTAAGAACTATTTAAACAAACAGGGCTTGTGTTTCTGGACAGATTATCTCGTTAGGAGCATTGAAAGGAATGCGCACATTGGGTTTTTGCTGTAAAGATTACGGAAATCGACTTACTTGGGGTACAGCCTGGGATGGCCGATCATCACGTAGCGGTTGATGGTGATCGCCAGGACGGTGAAGAGAGAGACAGCCACAAGGCCGTAGCGCGTGAGGGGGAACAGCTCGCATAGCAAGTTGCCGTGTTTCCAGGCGCGCTGCCAGAACGTCGAGGAAGCCAGAGGCAGGTTGAAGCAGCAGAACATAAGGTCCGACACACTCAGGTTGATGATGAAGACCGCGGTCGCATTCCGGACCTGCGGGAGACACGCGTCTGTCAGTGCATTGACAAAGTTACATTCTGTTCGGTGGGTGCTACTTCAGGTTCTCACGGAGGCGGTGGCCGTGCAGTCTGGTAGAAAAATTGACCGACGTTTTGGAGGTGCTTACTGCCTCCATCGTCAGGGCTAAGCGGTGCTACATGGAACATTGTCATCGTCATACACGTCGCCGTGAGAACCTGAAATGTTACCATTTAGGCTTTCTTGGTGATATTCACTCTCACCACCCTCATCATCATCATCATCATCATCATTAAGGAGCTTTCATTAATTATATCTTATTGCTCACGATTCAGAATTAAGTCCTTCAGACATCTGGCAATACTCCTTAGATTGGGGATCGGCCCATCGCAAGAACTCGACCTAAAGTAATATAGAAAAACGCGAGTTAAATGTACACATCGGTTGGGCCAAAAACAGTTTGATACAAAATTTGTAGACGCTTTCAGAACGTGTTGCAACAAAAATACTTCAATTCCGGTGAAAAAGATCTATGATTTATTTTAATTAAACACAACCTCGAAGTCACCATTTTGACTGATTACTGTGTTATATAACGACGCTTTTCAACTACAAATATTATAAGGGCTCCAGTGGTTTTTATTTGTAAATTGGTAAGGGTTCGGAAGGAAGCGTTCGTGTCCCGTTTAAGACAATTTAGCAGCTGATGCCTGGTGGGACTGAGAAGAAACACAGTCCCGGCAGAGAGTCGAACCTGGAATCTCCAGATTACGTAACAGGCGTGCCAACATCTGTACCATGACGCACGTTCCTCAGTGTAATATGCATTGTAATCATTCACTGTGGGTCCTTTGAAGTCTTGAATTTGGGGGGGGGAGAGAGTTGTGCCGTGCCCAGGGTCACTAAGGTCACGTGGGCGAGACGGATGAAGGCCGGAAGCCGTTCTGATAATCAGTGCGGGGATAATGAAGTGTGTGGCCTGGATAACCAGAACAGACAAGCCACGAGCGCGAATCCTGTAATGCACATTACGGATATGGGACTAAAAATTAATTACCAGCTTTCAGTTCTTAAACACGTAAAAGCTACGAAGTGAGATGAATGATAGTCAATATAAAGCGATTAAAAGCACTCCCAGTGAACGTTGAGCGTTTTAGGGCGGCTGGCATCCTTTAGAGTGTTCGTTTAGACGGAGAATTAATTATTTACGAGAAGCAGAACGAGTAGTCTACAAAGAAAAAAGTTATCTGAAATTAATTAATTATTTTCCTTTCACAATCGTGTTAAGTTTGTTCATTGTTTTATGGTCTATCGGACATTCGTTTGAAAATTCCGAGGACTTGTTAAGTCAACTCCCCCCCCCCCACACACACACAAAGTCCTTTTCAGTAGACAGTCCAATAACGTCGGAGCTTAACACGAGAGAAAATTTGCAGTTAAATCAGACTGTAAGTTATTTCATCTCGTTGTGCGGTGTATTTTCTCCCCATTTGAGGAAGCTGTATGTCTGTACCGAGGGGCAAACGCCCTGTTATTCTAAAACTACATCAGACTGGGAGACGCTCGTATTGTCAATGCGATATGCGAAGATAATGCTGATATATTGTTTCACTGTTCAATGCAAGGAATGTTAATTCCCGTCAGCTTTCACGGGCAGTAGTGAAGTTTACTACAGCAGTCACCGCGATCTGCAGTAGTGTAAATTGTGTGACGGTGCTGCCACCATGCGATTGAAGTTTGTAAACAAAAGACGGATTTCTGCGAATCAGAATGTCACATTCCATTACAGTCGCATTTGTGACACGTGTTGTGGGTCTCAGGGCCCAGTTGGGACCACACCACCATTTTGGACACATTCACTTTGTTGTTGGTTTTAATTCAAGTGAGGGCTTCTAGAGTTTTTTTATGTTATGTGAAGTCTCTTGAAATTGATGTTGTGTTTGGCCTGTGAAAAATATCGCCTTTCTACAACCAGCGAGGCGGGTCCTCATCCTTTCTCGGGGCGGACGGAACACGCGGTAATTAATGGTCCCCGTTAGACAAGATGAACTTACTTCGCATTACGCCATAAACTTGGGCTGACAAGCGCTGGATTGCAAATAAAAACGATGTGACGAAAACCGTCTGTTTCAATTTATTTAGAAGTTATGGGAGCCGCTTAGGGAGACAAAGCTAAAAACATCTTTCAGCAGTCATATTTAAACGAGAAGATATTTAACTTTTATTACTCTCTTTTACGGAGTTAAAATACAGTAAACCGTGGAATTCAACCTACCATTCGCTTCAGAATGGTCTGTCTTCCCGTTCTGCGACCATAACACTGAACATTACAGCGCGTAGAACTGTAATGTTATTGGTCCTTCTGTAGTCACGTGATACAAAATATTATCTCTTCCCATGAGGCAAAAATTGAGGTTCATAAAATCGTGTTCGTAATAAAATCTCAAAGGACCTGAACATTGTTCATCGTTTCAATCAGGCTTCTATCTTAAGAGAAAAGTGCAAATTATATTTCATTTTATTTTAAGGACAGTAAAGTACGCCTTTGGAAGCTGTGTGTACTCCGTCTTCTTACTACAAAGTGTGTACGTGCTACCACCTTGCGGCCCATCAGCGTACTGCTGGAAGAGGGGTTGACGTTGCGGTGTAAATTATCGTCATCACTGTTGAGTTTCCACGAGCGACGTTTTTCTTTTTTCCAGTTAGCTGAGTGCACGTACGGACACCGACGAGTCTGAGACGACGTAAAGTTATCCAATTTGGAGGACTTGACTTCAAACCCGGACTTAATAAAATTCCGCAAGCGACGACTTTTGGTGTAAAATATCGTAACGTTTGGAAGGAAGAGTCTCTGGTTTGGTGAATGCATTTTATTGTCTGAGTCAGGAGCCTTGGCACAGAAGTGGCCCTGTGTTCAACAGCGGTCTGTCCACCGGTAGGAATTAGCCCGAGGGAGATGACCCTATCCTCCTGATGACATAAGCCGTCCTTCACTGTAATTTAAATAAGTTCATAAACGCACTGTGAGTCAAACAGAATGTGACCTTCGAGTGATTAGCATCCTGTTGTGTTCGGGAGGTTCCCGGTTCGAATCTTGACCCCGAAGACAAGTATACTGAAGTTTTATAGGTTTTATCCGGTCACCCAACGCAAATTCTGGGAATGCACCTTAATACAATCCAAGAATTACTTTTTAAAATTATTTTTGATTCACTTTTCATAATCACTTCAGTTGAATTAGCTTATCTAGTCTAATCAAAAATCAATCATCGCCGTCTGATTGATATTAAGGCAATTTCAGTGAAGTTGTAATGGAATTAGTCGACGTACATGTTCAGGAAAGATTTCTGAACACGTACTGCACCCGAGGTACCTCTGCGTTCCTCAGCTCACCCGGAAGGGCTCGTCCTTTCGACTTACTCCTACCTTGTGTCCGTAATTCACTACCCTCGTTTATGTCTATCCATTCTTTGTGTTCCTCTCGCTCGTCTGCACTCCTTCTGCATTTTGAGTTTCTGCATTGGGAACAACAGTGATTCACGTGGGAGGTGCCGTCAGCTGACTGGGGTCGTACACACGTCAACAGCTTCTATCACAAATTGAAACGCAGACAACGTCAACAACCTTTAGGCTTTATAGGGTGGGAGGGGAGTGTTAACGAGCACGGCTAGAAGACGCAGGTGGACCGAAGGAGTGACCCAGAAACCCAACGGTCCGCCGACGTCCGGGGATTTATTCTTAAAGGCGAACTCGTTGTCCGCACGCCCGGTCAGACCAGGACGCTTTTTTTAAGACACGTTTTGTGCTGGTAACTATATGTCCCACCTGAACTATCTGCAGCACCTGTTCACGTGTTTCTTGTGAACAGCGACTATTGCCTTAAACAACGTTAACCAGTTGATCTTTGTAATGGTGAAGTGTAGTGTTTTCTTCGCGGTACGGACTGAATTCTTAAATCTTTACACGAGGTTTCAAATGACGAGCGGGCACTGCTAATGGATAGCGAATGAAGAGGAATAGAGAAAAGAGATATTATTTGTTATGATATTAATGTCCGTCTTTCATAAGAAGTAAGATGCGTTAGGACCCCTTAGAAATAACTTCATTCCACACTTATCAGTAATGTCACCCGTCAGCCGTGCTCCGGCGGCAACATCTCCGACGTGCCTGTTGTGCATGTAATCGAAACAGTGACTTGCAGGCGGAAGTATCATAATGCTGTCCCTAGGATCCCTCGGGACCCGCATCGAGCTCAGATAATTGCCAGAGGGACGTGAAAGTGCGTCATAATTCTTGAAAGACTCGGAGGAAATTATTGAGACAGTTGGCGTGATGTGCGGTTACGCCACGTGATGCCAATTGGATTCAAGTGGCTTATGAGTCAGCGACCCTCGTGATACTATATATCTCTTCCAATCTTTGTTTCTCACAGTAAAAATGTTTATCTCTGACTTCGTCTAATATGTTTATATTTTCCATACATTCTTTATTCATTTTTATTACTGAATGTTGGACTTTCGTTATCTTTGGTCTCGTATTTACTGCTCAAAACAAATATGTTGATGAAATTTTAGTGTGCGTTTCGAAAACAGCGCCATAGATGGTACTGACTTCCGGGTAATATCACGGGTTTATTTAAAATTTATGAAATATGTCAACTGTCTGTATTTTTTTATACTCCTGACTGCCTTATTTTGGGGCAACTATATTTAATCTTATACCTTATCGGTCCTTTATTTTGGTTAAGAGCTCTACATAATTTTAATACTTACTTCACAGATTATTAACCTCAGATGGAGCTTTGCACAGCGAGCCCATTTCCCAGTGGCCACAGTTCGAGAGGAAATTCTAATGGACCAAATTGCGCAAGTTCACCTGAGAACGGGGCAGCGGCTATCTCCCGGAGCCCGGTGGTTGCCGATTGATAAAGTACACAGATTCGAAATTGGTGAGTACGAGAAACTTCATAATGCTATATTTATGTAAAATTCCTTGAAACGAAGACTAGATTTTAGACAGGCCAAAAAGAACACCGGGAAGAATTGTCCTGACTTCCGGTCCCGAAGCGGATAACACTAGACTCATTTGACGTGGAAGAGGCAGAGATAGTAGGATTTTGTGAACACGGTGATGAATCTTCAATTTATTCGCAACAGTACCAGGGGATTTTTTTCCCATAAGTCGAGTGGCTTTGTAAGGAAGACGATTTCAAGGAGTGGGTCAGTTAGTGACGTCACTAATCAACCACCCGGTCACTTGTATTTCACTTTCCGTGGGCAGCATACGAGACAAATGATGGTATTTTCGCTGACGAATTTCATTTAACTCAGCTGCATTGAATCACGGCAAACCTGGGAGACAGAGAGAGACAAGAACATTACCACAGGTCAAAACGAATCTGTGGTTGGGTGCGTCCAGAAGTCACTCAGTCTCTGCTCCAATTTGTTTTCTTCATAACAAAACGTCTTTTTTTTTATCTCTCCTGTCCGTCAAGGTGACAGTCACTTCAGCGAAGATTTGGGACGATACTTTCATCTCTCTCTGCGCCCGCAGCTGCACCAGCTGTCACGTGAGAAGGGACGGATATGTCTGTCTGTCTTCTTATGCACATTTAAAATTTGGAGAATAAAAATTGCAGATTTTTCTTTCACGTTTCACGTCATGTGGATAATAAATTGTGTACGATATTTCAGATTCTGGCTCTGTACGTCGTCAGGTATCGGGAAGGGCACCAAAATTTACAGCCCTTCAGACAAATCCGGTCCTTTCCACCAAATCGCCTTCATTATCGACCGGACCAAAGTTAGACCTCGCGATGAACATCGGTTGGTTAATCCCGGTTCTGCGTCCATTTTCCAGTCTGGCTGCAATGAGATCTGTCGCTATGGAGACGAAGTGCCCCTATCTACAGGTCACTTCCGTGTCCAGCGACAGTGTCAAAGGACTCTGCATTTGTTGGGTCCAAGGACACATTCGAAAAATCTCAGATGTTTCGTTCGTGCCAGGGACTGGATATCTGAGTGCGGTGGCACGCAGCGGCTGCATTTGGTGAATTTGCATATAAATTGAGAGCCGCCTCATGAAAGAGGCCATTAGCCTCACTGCTTAGTGCGTCGTTACTCAGATTAAATGACAGATATAAATGTATGCACGCGAATTCCTTCCTGCGACTTACGACGGTCTTGCATTCGTACATCAGAGACGTATGACCGCCGAAATACAGCCAGCTCTCACCTAGATAAATCTTCTCCTAAGTAAATCCCAGCTAAGCCTACAGATCCAGCATCCCAGAGAGCGCAACTCCCTTCGCCTGCTTCTTCATCGTTTGCAAATATTAAAAGATCTTAATTATACATCGCGTAGATCGTCGAAAGAACAGGATCCATATAACTTCATGGTCAGGACATTGACTTCGGAGATAGTCACGCAGAAGGTGTAGGCGGAAGGCACGAGATATGTCGTAATCGGTTCGTAACGTTTGGCGAGAACTGTAAACTGCGCGTGCACTCATTACTCTGTTTCATTTTCTCGCCACAAGATTTATCACTCACTACTTACCCCTACAAAGACTGACGTTCTCTGACGCCTGATACACAATCCCAACATCTGCAAAGTTACTGCCATTTATTATGAAAGCAAATGGTGGTCTATTAACCTAAATTGCCTAGCAGAGGGTCCAAGATCGTTGCTTTACTCACCACTGGCTTTAGAGGCACTCTAAGTGAGCCCGATTTCGAGCTGAGAACGCTGTATCTAGGCAGTCGAGGAACGCCGACAATGGGTGGTCTCCCAGTTTTCGGGTTGGGCCGGGGGACAACAGTTCTCTCGCCGTCTTGTAGGTTGTTACCGACAACAAGATGATCTACTTTTATGATACTTTGAAAAACTCAAATTTCGTAGATCATTAAATCAGTGTTTTAAGTTCCTTTGTTCCTCACCGCACAGACCGAAACACCAGGAGGGTCTCAGGTTCTCTCTCTATACGCTGTTTGCGATGTCTCCGGCTTCCGAAGCTTAGAAAACGTGTGTGTAAGCGAGATCGGATTAGGGCAGGTTACTGAGATCCTGCCTGCGGTACAGATCCGACCACCGGAAGGTTTACCGCTGCTCTAACCTGACTGGTGTCGCTGTAGTGTTCTGCAGTAAACTGATTGAGGTCAGTGGCACCGAAGACGACACCGGATGGCGCGCGGCAGTTGGCTGGACCTCGCTCCGCAGATGTTGTTAGCCAATTCAACTTTGCCACTGCACTAAAGGTTGAGGTAGGCACGAACAGTGTTTCACTGCGTTAGTACAAAATATTTTCATGGATCTGTGAAATGACTAACGACTATCGCGCTGTTTGAAAATGTTTTCTGCATAGGCCAAAAATATCACATCTTCGAGGAACAGACGTACTAAAACGCGAGTTATCGACTTTACTCGCAGAGCTTTGAAAATGTTTTCTGCACAGGCCAAAAAATATCACGACATCTTCGAGAAACAGACGTACTAAAACACGTGTTTATGGTACGGCAAAGTAGCTCGCGCGCTCTATTAAAGTCGTATGCCTTGCAGGCGTATTTGGAATTCAGGTATGGCTCCACGCATTCCTAACATCAACACTAGGTTGACGCGAGTTATCGACTTTACTCGCAGAGATGTTCTAGACGTGAGGGCGAAGACAAAATCTATTCCTGCCTGGAATCGAACCTAAACCATTCAATCCGTAGAAAGTCACTTATTATAAACTATGCAGACTTCTTCTTTATGATCCACTTTAATATTATCCTAGGTCTCTCAGGGGTCTGTGGTTGAACCTGGGAAAGGATGGACAAGCAAACACTCGGTCACAATCCCGACGAAACAAAATTCCTGATAAACCCTGGTATTTTAAGAAGCGAACCGAACTTCAGTCGTCAAAATGTGGTGCCAAATTTTTTGAACAGGTTATAATTTCACTGCTCAGTGATGCAACCATCAGTCACTTGTGATGTAACTGACCTTTCGGGCAGCTTAATTCCACGGCAAACATCGGGCCTCTCCGTGCATCATCGCAATTATAATCACTACTATTAAAATTACATGTACAAAATGAACGCATAATTAGGATATAGTAATTTTACATCTGTCGGCACGTTTCATTTTGAATGGTCAACGCATAACTCAGTTCCTTGCCGCTTCATTATCACCGAATCACGTGTCACGGGAACAAATGAACGTCATTCACGGCGCAGATTCTAGGAAAATGTGGCGTTCTTACCCGTCTGCTGTAATCAGGAAATCAGAATTGCGAATAGATTGCAGGAATTAACGTTTCATTTCAAACTTTGTATGAAACAGCTCTTCTGTGGGCCGACAGCCGAATCAGCAGAGTGTGTTGTCTGTTGTGTACAATGGCCCACACATCGTCCGTCTCAGCGCGGTTACCACGCCGTGCTCTTCGGCGCTCAGTTTTGCGACACAAACGCAACACCCTGTATAATCGATCCACAACCGCCGCCGCCACCACTGTTTATGAATGGAGCCAAGATCGACGAACTTTTGGCTGTCTCCTGGCAACGGAACTTTGACAACACTTCATCACTTTGCACTCAGTAGTCACCTAATGACGCTGAAAAGTAGTGGAAACGAAAGATACCTTACTTATAACGCGGTAATCTGTCATGGCGACCATATCTGTCATGTAAGAAACGCATTAGCAACGGCGTACAGAAACCCAGGGCTTCCGATAGTCAAATAGCGTGAAGATTAGTACAGTGGTGCCTCTACCGGCAGATCTTAACGACCGGGCGCCTGCAAGGCTAATCAGGCTAATGCATGCGAGTCTATTGGCAAAACCAGATAAGAAGGCTGTCCTTTTTATTCGACGGCGAAGGCGTGAATCATGCTTTATTATTAAGTGTTTATTCAGCTCTTTATCGTGGAGACGCCCTCTGCTTCAGAACGGGCCTGCTAAGAGGGTGGACTGACTTCCAGTTTAAAATTACAGCAACGAAAACTTACTTTAACATTAAATAACTTTGCATTTTGCCCGCAGAATGTATTCACGTGTTTCGTATGATTCTTATAATAAACAGCGATTATTTCCTTAAACAGCGTTAAAAAGTTGATCCTTGTAATGGTGAAGTGCGGTGTTTTCTTCGCGGTACGGACTGAATTCTTAAGTTTCATTTGAAAAAGCTTCGGCTCCAAAGGTTAATTAAAATTTAGTCGTATTATTTCCTTAAACAAGGTTAACCAGTTGATCTTTGCAATGGTGAAGTGAGGTGTTTTCTTCGCGGTACGGACTGAATTCGTAAGTTTCATTTGAAAAAGCTTCGGCTCCAAAGGTTAATTAAAATTTAGTCGTATTATTTCCTTAAACAAGGTTAACCAGTTGATCTTTGCAATGGTGAAGTGAGGTGTTTTCTTCGCGGTACGGACTGAATTCGTAAGTTTCATTTGAAAAAGCTTCGGCTCCAAAGGTTAATTAAAATTTAGTCGTATTATTTCCTTAAACAAGGTTAACCAGTTGATCTTTGCAATGGTGAAGTGAGGTGTTTTCTTCGCGGTACGGACTGAATTCGTAAGTTTCATTTGAAAAAGCTTCGGCTCCAAAGGTTAATTAAAATTTAGTCGTATTATTTCCTTAAACAAGGTTAACCAGTTGATCTTTGCAATGGTGAAGTGAGGTGTTTTCTTCGCGGTACGGACTGAATTCGTAAGTTTCATTTGAAAAAGCTTCGGCTCCAAAGGTTAATTAAAATTTAGTCGTATTATTTCCTTAAACAAGGTTAACCAGTTGATCTTTGCAATGGTGAAGTGAGGTGTTTTCTTCGCGGTACGGACTGAATTCGTAAGTTTCATTTGAAAAAGCTTCGGCTCCAAAGGTTAATTAAAATTTAGTCGTATTATTTCCTTAAACAAGGTTAACCAGTTGATCTTTGCAATGGTGAAGTGAGGTGTTTTCTTCGCGGTACGGACTGAATTCGTAAGTTTCATTTGAAAAAGCTTCGGCTCCAAAGGTTAATTAAAATTTAGTCGTATTATTTCCTTAAACAAGGTTAACCAGTTGATCTTTGCAATGGTGAAGTGAGGTGTTTTCTTCGCGGTACGGACTGAATTCGTAAGTTTCATTTGAAAAAGCTTCGGCTCCAAAGGTTAATTAAAATTTAGTCGTATTATTTCCTTAAACAAGGTTAACCAGTTGATCTTTGCAATGGTGAAGTGAGGTGTTTTCTTCGCGGTACGGACTGAATTCGTAAGTTTCATTTGAAAAAGCTTCGGCTCCAAAGGTTAATTAAAATTTAGTCGTATTATTTCCTTAAACAAGGTTAACCAGTTGATCTTTGCAATGGTGAAGTGAGGTGTTTTCTTCGCGGTACGGACTGAATTCGTAAGTTTCATTTGAAAAAGCTTCGGCTCCAAAGGTTAATTAAAATTTAGTCGTATTATTTCCTTAAACAAGGTTAACCAGTTGATCTTTGCAATGGTGAAGTGAGGTGTTTTCTTCGCGGTACGGACTGAATTCGTAAGTTTCATTTGAAAAAGCTTCGGCTCCAAAGGTTAATTAAAATTTAGTCGTATTATTTCCTTAAACAAGGTTAACCAGTTGATCTTTGCAATGGTGAAGTGAGGTGTTTTCTTCGCGGTACGGACTGAATTCGTAAGTTTCATTTGAAAAAGCTTCGGCTCCAAAGGTTAATTAAAATTTAGTCGTATTATTTCCTTAAACAAGGTTAACCAGTTGATCTTTGCAATGGTGAAGTGAGGTGTTTTCTTCGCGGTACGGACTGAATCCCTAAATATTTTTAGTGTTTGTAATGGTGAGGTGTAGTGTTTTCTTCACGGTACGGACTGTATGAACGTCATGCTAACCAGCGAGTCATGACTTTTCACTTACTGCCAGCCCATCCGCGAGGAATGATCTGATATTGAACAAGGCATTCAGATAAAATTAGAACAGATTCTGAGCATTGTAAATAACCAGTCGGTCGGAAGCACGTGTCCTGGCTAACACTGAAATACAGTAGCCACGTGCGGTTCAGGAAGCCCTGAATACCTGTCAGATTCCCAGAAAACTTTTGTGGTAAAGACGACGTCAACTTATTCAGCACCCTTTTGAAGGGTGTGTATAACTTCGCTTCATCGGACAACGAGTAACGCCGGAACACAATTAAATGTAACTCCATTGGTCGGAGCGCCACTTGAGAAGCTTTCAGTTGCTCATCTTGTAAAGAACTCTTTTTTTCTCTTTTACGGAACCCGAAGGTTCACAAGAAATTGCAACCTCTCCCTATCCTGGCCCATATGAATCAAACCCTCATAGTCCCACACTACTTCCTAAAGCTGCATTTTAATATTATCCTCTCTTCCATGCCTCTGTATTCAGATTGGCCTGTTGCGTCCATACCTTCCAATACAGATTTCTCATCTCCCCCATGCGCGCTACATGCCCTGTCCATCTCATCCTGCTTGATATGATCTCCGGGTCTCCTTTCGTTTCATCCCTCTTGGGCTCAAATGTTCTCAAATATCCTCATTCTGGGGATTTCCCTTTTAGATAACAACAGAAAAGTTTCTCGTAACGCAATTTCCAGTCCAATTTTTAAGTTGTTGAACAATGATACCGCATTCAAAGTAACTGAAATACGACACTCGAGGCCATGGCGTTATATCACGTTTTGAGCATAAACTTTGTGCGAGCCAAAAATGAAACTTCATGGGGAACTTCCTACCTCCATCCCCAGGGTCGATACTGGCGACCACGTTTTAAACATCGATGTAACATTGTTACTGACCTTTCTCGAATCGACAGGTGGATTTCTGTGTCATAACCAAGGCACAAAAGCCCTTTAAATGCCCAAGTGATGATTCATCACAAATTGCAATTGTATTTGTGTTTAAAATGTACAGCTGGCACCATAAAACTGTGGTGCCTTGCTGTTTTCTGGAAAGGTTCAGCGCGACTCGTGTGTTGCACACCTGGAAGATGCCATGAAACATCACGTCGACCGGAAGCGGAAGGCGATTCCGGTGAGCCAATCTGTTGTTGCCGGAGTCGGCTCCTTTGTCGGTGCTCGAGGGAGGTTATGATCTCATGACGTCTTAATGCCCAATTTGGGCGATCGGTCGATAACGGCTCTGTAAGTGACACCGAGAAATGTTGCAGCCTGCGTGTAGATAATTAAGGGAATCCGTCCTCCGGGCGTAAGACGTCAGGTCGCGCTTGCATTCTGCCTGTTCTCCCTTCAGAATAGTTTCTGGTGTCTTCTCCCCATCCCCTACACCCTCAACCATCGTTTGCAGATTCGTGAACATTTCGTGGAGAGATCCACAAATTCCTTCTCTTCGTCCAAAGTTCTTAGGGCATCTTATAGATGGATGGGTGTGACATGTAGCACGAGAGGAGAAATGAGAAATTGATAAAAATCAACTGCAGGAGCATTTAAGAGAAAAAACCACGTAGGAGACCAAAGGAATATAATATTATTAAAAAAATATATAGTAAAAAGGTCGTAAATCTGCGAACTATTTTCAGGGACGCTCGATGACGGAATCTTGTAAAATTTTGGGTTGCTGAAAAGTGTAAATTAGCTTTGGAGCTTTATATCTCTGTCTGTAGAGGAGCGAACGTGGCCACTGAACGTGTCTCGAGAATACGAAGTAACTTAGTAGAATGTGCTCATGTGTGTGTGTGTGCACGGGCTCACATCTCCTGCGCTCCTACGGCAGATACAGTATAGAGTATTTATTTTTAGTTCTCATCTGGCAGTTTCTGGGGGTCAAATCTGAAGGTTCATTATCCAAAATCGTATATCAATCCGCCTTGTATATTTTTCTTATTGTGAAATATAACAATTTTACATTAGATTCATGTTGCTCTACTTTCAGTCCTGTGCATTAATAAACCCTAAATTATACCCCGACTGACCTGAAGTTCTGTGAATATTAACAGGGCCTGACTAAGGGTACATAAAGAATAATGGTATCAAGCTCGCGGCGTGAGGGGGTGAGAGGGGGGAGGAAACTTATTATTGGCAGAAATGGATCCCCTGAGACCAACCCGATCTTAAGATGGTGGCAACGCAGAAACCACATTCACTGCGCTGGTTTTGCAAGTTCCCGTATCCACTGCACCTGATACGAAACATACCATTTTAATATTATCTTCCCATCTATGTCTCGTAAGAGATATCTGTCGTTCGGGTTTTCTGACTGCAGTTTTGTGTCGAAATCACATCGTATCCGTTCCTGCTACATTTCCGGCCACTCAAGCCTCTTAGTTTGTTTACATTAACAATATGTGGAGGACAGAACGAATTACGAAGCTCCTCACTGTCTGTTGTTTTCCATTATCTTCTGACTTCGTCTGTTTTAGGTCAAAATTTTCTCAGATACTATTAACCTAAATGAGATTTTGTGAGGTTATGGGCGGTGACACCAAGCGGTCTTGTACTTGCTTACCAACATTTCGGAGAAAACTATCGCCTCCATCTTCAGGGTAGTAACCAGATACAGGGCCAGAGCGCTTTGACGGAAGGTGGAACGAATTTTACAAGATTATGATCAGTGGAGTGATCAACATTTATGGAATATAAGAACAAAGAATCTGCAATTGTGCAAATGAAGAACGGGAAATAGATATATGCGCATTGTAGTTCTTCGTCTCGTTTTTTAGGTGTTCTAACACGCCAGAATTTCTTGCCGTGATTCGCTACCACATCCTAAGCAATATCCCGTCCTCCCCCCCCCCCGAGTTCATAAAATTCGTAGCGCTCCTAAGCGGAGAGAAAATGTACTGTCGAGATCTTATTCCGAAAAGTTAACTTGAATTGCTTTGCAGATTACATTTTGCTATTGTTCTGCTACGCACTTCTGCTCTCCGATTGCGGAAAGCCAAATTAACACTCGACTACGTTTAAAAGAATTTCTGCCTCCCACCGACGCTACGCCATCTTCTTCTTTTCCCCTTCAAAATATCTGCACTATTTTTTCGTTCCTTCCTACCAAATGTCTCATCAGTGCGAAAAATTAACCTTTCCGACTGATTTACATCATCTAATTGCCAACCAGTGTCTCTGGGGACAGCTGCTTAAAATGAAAGACGCCGTGGAAAGTTATACAGACAGACACATAAAAGGATTCACCAGTTTTACTACGGCTGATGAATTTTGATAAATAAGATGGGATAGACATGCAGCACGCATACCGGAAATACATAGGCCTAAAACACTGTATCACGAAATCACAGTGAGGGAAATTGTCGTAGATGGAAGTATAATATTAAAATGCATCTCAGATAAATAAAATGTGAAGTGGTGATTGGATTCATCTGGCTCAGAATAGGGATCGGTGGTTGGCTTTTGTGAACGCGATAATGAGCCCTCGGGTTGCATAAACAGTGACAAATTTCTTAATCATATCAGGGACTATTATCTCAGCAGGAGGACCTATGATTAGTTTCTTAACATGGATGAGATACGCCGTACGTCGAACCAGCAGTGACGGACGGAATACCAATGGCTGTGCTGTCGTGGCCTATTTAAAGCACTGCCCAGCTGAGTAAACTCGAGAATCAACGGTGTATCCTGTCCCAGTCGGGATTTGAACCGATGTCACCCGAATGCGAATCAGACGCAGTACCGCTGAGTTAGCCTATCCGCTGTTTGGAACAGTGCAGTTCCTCGAGACAGTTCTCGTCTAATTGCCGTACGGAGAAGCTTCCGGAGTCTGAGGAAGTTGGCGGTAATTGAAACTGGGGAGTGGGTAGATTAGTTTCGGGAACTTCCACTGGTCTGGGGCGCCGTCCGGATCACCTGATCCTGACGTCTGTGTTCCCCTCGGAACAATCTCGTAAGTCTGCTGATCGTCTTGGCAGAACGCTGGACGACTTCCTCCTACCTGTTGTTCAACAACATGAGCCAACTTTTTTAATGCTACATCGGACTCAAACAGCCCGAAACATCTCGCAGTTAAGAACCGGTCGCAAACGTCTTCCTTCGTGGAGGTAACGATCCGTCGTCTCCGCGGAACGGAGAAGCAGAGTTTAACTTGAAAGTTGAACTTTTGACCACAAGCGAATAATCACAGTAACAGAGTAGACGAAACAACAAATCCCTACAAAATATGCAAATGGGAAACGCCGATTCCATAATAAAAAAACTTCATAATTTGTGGACTTCACTTAATAATATCATTGTGATAAAATCGATTACAAATGACGTAAACTTGTAGCAGGAAGTGGGAAGTATTACATTTAAAAATAATGATCGGAAAACCACTAGTCAGACCTAGACATAGACATTAGCATTGGCACTTCATGCGAGGAATACATGAGAAATAAATTTTAAATTCTGGTAGGTTTGTATTTTCATCCTGCATCATGGTATTGGACTTAGGACCTTTTTACGTGAACCCTCTTACAGCCTTGAAAACGTCGGATGTTGCAGGAAGGAGGGCTGAATATTACAAATTCAGTGCGTTAATACCTCTCGAAGGGGACTGTGTGGGATTTAGTGAATTCCGTGAATGAAGAGGAATGTTTAATGGCCCTTAAACTTTCCACCTGTTTTATTCTAGCTTTGCAGGGGACGAAAACTGAAGGTGGAATTGTCCTGACGCTGAAGTTGCTGAGGGCGTAAGTCTGGTACTTAAACTCTTTTCTCAGCGAATGATCACTGGAAGGATCTGGAAGGAAAAAGACCTCGGTAATTGTGTCTTCGATCTACGTGTAATTTACTCTAAGGGCATTAGAGTGCAGGACTAATAAAAGGGCTCCTCGGGAGGGCGAGTCTACAAAAATATTCTCAGAGGGGATATTAAATCCCTTCTAAATCAACCAGACGTCTGTCTTGTGTTCCATACAAATGAATCTATAAGAGCGTGGCTTGTACGTACAGACGGGAACAAAAGACAAGAGACAGACGGAAAATACAGAAAAAATGCCATTTTTTTTATTTTTTTTTCGAGTGGTTAGTATTCCCGTTTTGTATTCGGGATATCCCAGTTAAAAATCTCGATCATGGTTTTAGAGGTTTTATCTCAGTCACAGCCGAAATCGACAAGCAGGCGATTTCATATCACCACGTTCGCTGTGAGGTTTTGTAAATTCTTTCCTATAATCAACAGGTTCTATCCCCCCCCCCAACTCCACCCCTCCGCCATTTCCGTAATATTCCGCTGTTCGCAAGACCCGCGAATTTGTCACTAAATTTGCCAGGAATGATCCAATGAAAATTCATAGCTTCTCATCACCAATAAATATTTCCCATCGACAGCTGGAACAGCGTCGTTAAATAGCTTAAGACTCGATCATTAGTACTTCGTCTCGCGGAACGAAAACTGCGTCTTCCGGGAATCGCGGAAGTTTGTTGTTTATGTTTCTATCCCAATCCGTCTTTGGAGCAATCAATTAAAGTTAATTGGAACTTTCGATCTGGAACCAAACTTTCTCTGCATCAAACTCGTGTTTACTCAAAAGGTTGATGGCCTCTGCGTTTGTTTGAGCGTCAGAGAGCCTATGCCGCATTCGGAGCAAATCCCTAGCTTGGACAGAGCGTCCTGAGAATTACTGGCTTAAGGAGAACCCCACTTACTCGGGGTGATAATCCCCAGATTATGCATGAAGTTCGAAGTAAACCCGGGACCCCGAGGTGAGAAGCCAGAGACAAACCGTCTGAACAAGAACACGGCCAGATACATGAAAGGTGTGCAGAGGAATTTGAGTCAGAGATCCATACATTCTTTACGTTGTTTCCTGAATATATTACCGTCTGTGCAGACGGAATTTTCATGATGATGATGACTGTACTTACTACTTACTGAGTGAAGACAGACAGAGTAAAATCTTAAAGTCCGGGCGTCTGATGGCAACCGGTTTCAAACTTCCGATGTCGGATGGGATACGTCAGAGTGCCTGGGGTCCTGCGCGTTATGGCAGGGACTGTACCACGCGTGGCCTCTTTTAATTGAACCCGGATGGACCGTGCAACCGCGATCACTGGTGAAGTCTTGGCATTGCATAAGCGGGTTACACGCGAAACACGCCTCCCGACCTGTGTTCACGTTCTCGCGGCACACCACAATTCAAATCCTGTTGTCAGGGGGATTAAATCAATAAGGATCGTTTCAATAAACGTGTGTAGTCTGGTAAAGATTGCCGGAGATTAATTATCGTCCTGATGATGGAGGCAGGAAACACCTCCGAAACGTCGGTCAACTTCAACCTGACTACACGGCACATATCCCATACTCGCAGCCGTGAGAACCTGAAATATCACTTACATGCGTTTTTTGTGTAAGCCTCTGATTTCGTCAATCAATCGATTATTCATTGGATATTCTGTGCGATCGCTGATGCATAATTTTCACTAGCTTTATGGTAATTTTCACGCTGCCTGCGCGTGAGTTTCCAGCCTTCCATCGCATTCATTGCCCCGCCAACTTGATTAATATAAAGTAATGGCTACATGTGTTCAAAATTATCCTGTAACGACACAAAAGGGATGCTAACCAGCCATTAATCACTCTTGCTGTCGACTCATATGAATGTAAAGAGCAGACAGATGCGGTGAGCTTGTTAACGGTGCCGTCACTATGGCAACCAGAAATGTGTATTTCCCGTTTAATGAGTAAGCACGATTTGTGGACGATAACACTCGGAAGGGGTGCGCGAACTTTTCTGTGTCAGACACACCAAAACGACCCTCGGCGCGTTGGGGGGTTCAGGTCACAGGGGATGTTCAGAAAATACGGTTTTCTTAAACTCTGAAGCCGCTATACGTACTTCCACATCTACAGCATTTGGTACGAAACTATTTTCTATACATATCTGCACATACAGAAAAATCGTGCCCTGAAAATGGAGGCGGTATGTCCTTCCGAAAGCGGAAGGTCACAGTGCGAACTGTCAGTGTAGCGAAAGTCTGGAAAAATTTACTATTGTTAAATACGCAATATGCCACGGTGGTCTAGCGGTTAGAACGCTGGCCTTGTAATCCTCGGGGGGTCTCGGGTTCGATTCCCGGCGGTGCCCGAATTTATAACTTGTGTTGGGCAAGGCCGTGGTCTAGGCAACACGGAGTTTTCCTCCGTGGCATCCCAACAATTCCTCCATTCACACACAGAAGAAGGCAATGGCAAACCACTTCTGGATCATCTGCCAAGAACGTATATGAACAGGTCCCAGTCCGAGAAAAGGGTGGAAGGATCCTGTTCATATGGACCTGTCGGCAGACAGAACACTAAATAAAAAATAAATACGCAATGGCAGAAGTAGATTCATATGTTCCACACACACGTGCAAACATTTGCAAAATTTGGAAAAAAAAAGAGAGAACATATTAGATTCGTAAATGTATATTTAAAATTACTTTTAATAAACACGTGTAAATTATTTTGTCACTGGCATCTGGACACGTGTTTTTACGCACGTAAATCTTAAACGTTTATAACAGAATGAGAACATAGAACAAATAGACGACGTACAAAGGCTGACATGAGTGTACCACAGTAACCCACAGAAGACACGTGACTATTAGTGGCACAAGTGCAAGGAGACGCCCTGCTCTGTTCACTTGTTCGTGGGAGTGTGTGTTTGTTTCCTTTTGAAACTATCTTTAGAACTGAGAAGTGAACAACGTAGACTTTATTCCAATATTGCGTAGAGACCCCTCCTCCATTATGACGTCATCAATAGCTACCAGGGCGTCCGGGAGCAATGCCATAAAATTATTATAAAGATAATAAACAGGTGTTTTCCTAGACGCTCAGCTGCGAAAGCTTCCAACAAAACCAAGATTACTTGTTGCTAGGGTGTGGGCGTCAGGTTTCGTACTTAGTTCCAACACCTTCCGACGGCCCTTTAAAATATTAGTGTTCGTGTGAATGGTAACTTGGTTAAAAATATTGGGATATACCGCAACTTCAGCGCAACAAAACCCAAAATCGAAAATTCAGCCAAGAGAAGTCACGGTACAAACGAAAAATACGATTCTAGAAATCGGACACTGAGAGTCGTCGGTTTATACCATTTAAAACCTAACTAACCAACTGGAAAGACACGATTCTGGAAAACCGATGACCGGCATCGAGACGCCTGAGGATTTCAGACGAAGCAGAGGGAAACTTCGGGACAGCATTCAACACAATTAAAGTAACAAACCGACGCCTGTCGTTCCGAGGCTGACTCAACACCAAAATAAGCCAATAAAACAACCGCAAACCATAGATCCATTGAAAAAAAACGACGCTGGCTCGAAACACCAAATTTCGTCAAGAGAAACTTCGGGAAATCGCTAAATAAATATGAAAACGAAGACGAGCATCTGAAGCAAGTCCCGACGCCGGAACATAACACCGAACCACAAACGTTTTGGATGAGTGCCTCTGTCATCTTCTTTTCACAGTTCAAGTAATCTGTGGATGAGGAATGGGTCGAACTGCTTTTCATATTTATGCACAAGGTGTGGGTAGAATCTCGACGAGTATCTCTGAAACTAATTACTGCAGGTGATGTTATTAGGAGAA
The DNA here is from genome assembly GCF_000696155.1 of Zootermopsis nevadensis. The sequence goes on from NW_019059944.1 coordinate 205,954, forward strand.
ACACTTCGAGAAGTTCGGTACAAGTTCAGCGACGCTTATAGCCTACATCTAGGAGCACTGTCATATTCATGTACAACATTTGTTTGTAACGTTTCTCTATGACGTTAATATTTAACGAAATGCAATATAAATTATTTGAGTGCAGTGTAATAGTGTCTGCCACAAGATCCATCATTGCAGTGTCTAGTAAACTATACGAATCGTAAAGAAGACATTTCAGAAATGTGTATTTTAAATCTTAGCAAGCCTTTCCACGTCTGTTCGTCGTAAATTCCAGAGATTCTCTTTCATGTAAAGGTCAAATGTAAAGATAAATCAGTTGATGTAGTTTTGGTAAATAAAGCACAGTAGATCCTTTTGTGTTCAGATCTGAGACCGATGAGTGTGTCCCACTGTTGAACAGGATCTGGATAATGCCATTCGCGTGCGAACTTGTAAGCTGTTCCAAGACACTTGCTTGCTAAGAACTCTGTAAGAGCAGAGAGTACAAATTCATGTCAAGGTGAGCACGCGGTGAACATGGACCAATAATAGCTCTCGCAGAAAGAAAAGATGCAGGGTTTGTGATGAGAAATCGCTGACACACGTAAACAGATTCTCTCTCGGTTTAGCGTAAAGATTTAGGACTTTTCAAAATCCAGTGGTAAGTATATGTACCGCCTCCTAACTATTCAGTAGAAATATATTTTAACCACGCAATGTATTTGTTATTCTCACAGCGATTATTTCCTTAAACAGTGTTAACCAGTTGATCTTTGCAATGGTGAAGTGTAGTGTTTTCTTCGCGGTACGGACTGAATTCTTAAGTTTCATTTGAAAGAGCTTCGGCTCCAAAGGTTAATTAGCGTTTTAGTCGTATTATTTCCTTAAACAAGGTTAACCAGTTGATCTTTGCAATGGTGAAGTGTAGTGTTTTCTTCGCGGTACGGACTGAATTCGTAAGTTTCATTTGAAAGAGCTTCGGCTCCAAAGGTTAATTAGCGTTTTAGTCGTATTATTTCCTTAAACAAGGTTAACCAGTTGATCTTTTTAATGCTGAAGTGTAGTGTTTTCTTTGCGGTACGGACCTAATTCTTATATAGTTTCATTTAGACGAGCTTCGGCTTCAAACGTGTTAAAATATGGAGCTTGCGATGTTAAACGTTTTGGATACAAACAGAAGTATCAGAGTATTCGCAGTGATAAGACGAGGAAATTCGACCAACTCATTTTCTGCCAATTCTCATTTTCCCGAAAGTTTATTTGAATAACACAGTAAAAATTGCTATCCATAAATACAAGGAAGACATCCCGTGAACACATGAAAAGTTCGCCTTTCGGAATCTTGTGGTTACTATAAGTACGTGGGTCGCGGATGTTTTCGTAACTAAATTTCGCTGCTTATGTCTGTCCGCCTGTAATAACCGTAATTATATAAAATCCAGAATTTTATAAGGCGTTATTAAGAAGCCGATGAATAATTATCTGTCCCATATATTCATCACCCTGAGAAGAGAGTTTTCGGTACGTTTGAACGAAGATTCTAACGCTCCCTAGAAGTTACACAAGCAGAAGAAAGCAGTTAATTTTTCAGGAAATAGAAGCCGCCTTCGACATTGCTAACGTTTGTGACGTCAGGTTTGAGCCTATTTCATTTTCCCTTCATCTCCGGTCACCTCACAAGAGTATTTCGTTTGACA
>NW_019059944.1:214174-227854 GCF_000696155.1 Zootermopsis nevadensis
ACATAATTACATCTGATGTTAAGAATTTTTAAAATTATTCACGGTCTCATCTTAAAGTGGACGTCTGGTATTTAAATGACTATGTTTATCTGCTTCGCCCACTTGTAGGCAGACGCCTCTATGCAAGGGAAACAAGTCACAGCTATGGATAAGCAACTGAAAGCTTTGAGGAACTTCCGAATCCTCTGTCGTCGAAACAGGTTTAATTACGTCCTCTGTCTACACCCACTATTAGGCGCGGCCGCAAATTAACGCTCATTTGTTTTCTCCCCCAGCTCCAGAACTTTGGACTCCAGCCTTTAACGCAGTCTCAACTTGGAATAGATCCTTGATGAAGTCTGTTCTGTTCGAGACATTTCAGATTAAAGGGACGAGTCCCCACACAAGCAAACAGCAAATGGTCTGCTACTGATCGGCGCCAGTTATACAGAGTGATTCAGATTTGTGCATTTCCTTCTCAAGGACACAGAGAACGCTATTCGAGGTCTAATGGTACATACAGCATCGAATACTGAGTGTGATATCTTATGGGGTTTGTATTTATCGCTGTTGTCCGTTCGCTCTCAAAAGTTTATTTCATTCGTCGCGCTGTGCCGTAATTAGATCAGCAATTCAGATCAAAGCTTTAAATATTTGTTATTCGATACGTTGCAACCATCCGTCTTGTTGAACATAATAATCTTTACCATTGATGTTCGACCTTGTTACACGGTCTCTGCTGTACTCCACAAAAAATTGTAAAAAAAAATTCGGAAGTGACGTGGGCCTAATTCTGTTCTCACAGCATTTACGCAAATGTGCGCACCTAAAACTCTTAGAACACAACCTTGACGGAAAAATCAGCAGTCGCATTTATAGTCCAAGCGCCGTTGCTGTAGATACACGAAACCACGGAAATCCTGGGCGAACATTACCGAATAAAACATTCATAAGCGATATGTAACGCTGGTGCCAGCTCCGAACTAAAGACGTTCTTGGAGCGATGTCCCGGTCTGTCGTGGGTGCTGCGCCTCCAAGATACACAGCCACCCATTAGCCGTGTTCATTATGCAACCCGCAGGTCTGCGGGTAGCGGGATTTGAGAAACCATTTGCATCCTCTAGACTGCATTGACCCCCGTGAAAACCAGCGAGTGCTTGCAGTCAGACTCCGCACAGTGCCTATGTCCTGACTTCATGCGCCACAAAAATAGTTCCTAATTCTCGGTGTAAACAGCGATCATTTCCTTAAACAGCGTTAACTAGTTGATCTTTGTAATGGTGAAGTGTAGTGTTTTCTTCGCGGTACGGACTGAATTCTTAAGTTTCATTTGAAAGAGCTTCGGCTCCAAAGGTTAATTAGCGTTTTAGTCGTATTATTTCCTTGATCAGCGTTAACCAGTTGACATTTGCAATGGTGAGGTGTAGTGTTTTCTTCGAGGTACGGACTATGTAGATGAGATTGGGGTCTCCTGGGTTTTGACGGCACACAGTCTTGTAGGCTGTTACCAAACGTTTTGGAGCAACACACCGTCTTCTGTCCTGAAGAAATAAGCAGTATTTTCCTCCGAAACGTTCGCAATTAACAAAATTAAATCGTGTAACAGTACAGAAGGCCGTAATCTCTAAAATGCCCCAAGACTCGAAAATTTGACCAATTCATATTTAACTTCAAAAATTTTAGAAACCAGTTTAGATTAGGCAGTTTAATAAATTCTAGCAGCAGCCTCGCTTATGCGTTGAAACTCTGTAACAGCGTTGATACGGTTTGTTATAAAATATTGGAATTCATTTCACTCCCCCCCCCCACCGCCGCCTAAAATCGATAGGAGCTGAAGAGAAGCCCAAATGAAACGGTTCCTGTGAGCGGAACGGAATGGAACACCGGACCAAGGTTAGCATTCTGTACAAGGGAGGGACTGGATGATTCAGGAGAAGCAATTACTTTATCAGGAGCTCAACCCAGAAGTTAGCTCTCATGACAAATCATTGCAAAATAGCAGCTTATGTTTTTCCCATCGCTGTGACGGAACGCTGAATGAAGATTACTTCCAAGATTAAGGACGCAATATCTTAAGTGTTTCCTCATTTTATTAGATCGTAATTCTCCCTTCGGATCCGTGCATACTGAATGTAATCGATATCTGTCCAATGAAGGCCCGCCCCTGAGCAGTTGTGCACCCTTAGTACACATTTACGACCCTGGAGGCACACGAAACAAAGGTTAGAGGGAAATGCCAATAAAGCCGATGACGAAGTGTGAAGAAAATATGATGATAAAGAAGAATGAGGAGGAAAGGAATAAGATAAGAGAATGAAGTAATGTTTTTGGTCCCCCGCACCTGTTACGTTTAAAAATCCATCACTCTACACTGGGCTTCATATGAATACTTCGGTGTGAGGGGGGGGGATACACGTTTAAACAGTTTTCTGGTTTACCGACAGTCGCCATGATATTTTGCCAAAAGTAAAACCATGGAAACTCAGATCTAGTTTTAACTTTGAATGAATCGCATCACATCTTTGTGGCTTTGTGTTCAGTGTGTTTACGTATTCTGTGGCTCTCTTGAGATCGGAAGCGGGAACCTTTGGGTCGAGAATGATTTCATATATTCGGATTCAATCTGCGATCTTATAATTGATCCAGGATTCAAAACCCACACACACGGTTTAAAAACTTCGACATTGTTATGTGTGTGGTCGGAGGGTGTTTTACGATCGTTGCCGTATTATTTAACGATGATTTTCGAATCTTCGACACGGAACTGGAATTCACTTAGTCAGAGAAGTGTCCCGGACTCGCCTTTAAGCTTAACTGCAAGTGATAACAAACAGAAGTCGCGGTCAGTTACTGCAGTTGGCGCATTCAGACTGAAAATGAAATTCCTGAAATTGCGTATGTAAAAAGAAAAAGAAAAACATTTTAAAATATAACCAAGTCGCGTTACGTGGAAATGAAATTGCTGGCAGAGAGATGCCCTTGGAGAAGTAACATAATTGCTTCTCGCGAGACATTCAAACGTACGATTTCAAATTAAAACGCCTGCGAATTTAATGAACATGGAACACAAAAAGAAGTTAGTAATCTTAGAAGCGCTGGACAGTGGACCGGACGATTATGTCTGCCAGCGATGGCCCTGACGTCTGCTCGTCAGGTCAAATGCTCCCTTTGTCACCACTGGATGGCACGTCCTCAGGGTGTGGACAGAGGAAACGGCCGCCGGAAATGGCGGGCAGCTGTACGGACAGCCGACAATAGGTGGTCCTCAAGCTTGGTGGATTTACGGGGGTAGGTACGTTAACGTATGCCTCGACACAGACAAGGACAAGGACCAAATCGGGGAGGGTAGGTTAAACTGGGGCAGGCATGTAGTACGCATGGGAGAAGTGTGTACAAGGTATCGGCCTGAAAACCTGAAGGAAAGAGACAGTTTGAAAGATCTAAACGTAAGGCTTGTGGTAAAGCCAGCACGTTTATGCGGAAAGCTGGACTCGATGAAGGAAAGAAAGAAGTGATGATGATGATGATGATGAGGTAATGATTGGTCTCTGAGGATCGTCGCTCCATAAAGTTGGAACAGATGAGTGTACGGCTCTCATAAGCGGAGAGGGAGGCGCGATCTGAGTTCGTGAACATGTCAGCGGCACAAACCCCCCACCCCCGACCCCACCCCATTCTGTCTCGACGTCCCATCGCTTAGCCATGCACTTATCTGTCGATTCCGTGACTCATCTGCATTACTTCTCTTTTCGCCAGCGTAATTTTTTTTGGTGACGTAATTGATGATTTCAAAGAAAAACTCAAAGCCTGTCTGAGATGTCAGATTTTCACGGCGGGGAAGATGTCGACGTTCATCAACTTGGTTGTATCGTCGTGAGAAACCTGCAGGTGGTTATCAAAGTTTCGGAGTAACACACTGCCTCCATCTTCAGGGCGTTACAACCCAAAAGAACAACAGCCGTAAGAACTTCAAATCTCACATAAAAATTACGAGGTCTGGGCGTCTTCTAACACCACAACGCTCAAAGGAAGTAATATAAGAATTGACTTCGAGTGTTCTAAGAAGAAAGTGAAATTTTGGTGTTCGCGAAAGGAACGGAATGCAATTGTATTTGTAATGGTTAATGATAAATGGTTCGGTGATATGAGAAAATCATTACATGGAACATTTACAGCCTCCACGGAGATCACAAACAGATTCCGTGACATAGAATCAAATGACTTATCTGTAATAAGGGAAACAAGAAATTCTGAGAGATAAGACTGTGAAGAGGCGAGAAAGTCAGTCGGGCAGAGAGAATCGAAGAGGAAACAAAGGACGACGGAGATGCGATTGAAAGGGACAAGACAGGCGAGAAGTTTGTTTGTTTGTTTGAAGGAACTCTGAAAGATGACGTAATTTCTTGTCGCCTTTAATCACGCCTCTCTTCACAGTGATTTCATGCTCTAAATAATCACGGTCGAAGGAGAAACAAATCACATTAAATACTTCATTTGTTAACGGAACTAAGTATCAAAGATACAAGCTAAGTAGCGAACGACCTGGAACAGACTTAAGTAGGGACTTACCAGATACGATGCTACTTTAAAAACTGGCGTAAAAGTAGCTACGTATTTAATCAGATAAACAACCAGGTAAGCAGTTAACTAACACGTAACTAAGTAACCAGTCAGCCAAGTAGACAGTTAACTGAACAGGTCGTTTTGATAAAGCAGCTGAGTAACCGAGTAACTACAGCGGGTTTTCTGACTAAGAAATTAATCGTCATTAAAGTATGCGAGTTTCTGACGTGAGCACAGAAAATGAAAGCGGCAGGTCTGTCCCAAAACCTGGTAATCATCACAATCCAGAACACCCCGAGGATGAGGTACAAGATAATATTAAAATTGTCTCTTAAATAGAGTGTGACGGTGTGCATTAGATTCGACTGGCTCAAGATAGGAACCAGTGGCGGACTGTTTTGAATTCGATAATAATATTTCTAGAATTTATTTTTTATCTAAGTGACTATTAGCTTCTCTTTGATTTAAACATCCTAATAATATTTGTTGAACAGTATAAATTATGAAGGTCTTCAATAAGCAATGTCATTTCATCCCTCTTAAGTTGAAATATCCCCCCCCCCAGCACCCTGTTTACAAACACCCCCTGTCTGTCGTCTTGTTTTAACGTCTGAGACCATGTTTCACACCCATAAAAAACAACTCCATGGATCGCAGTTGTCTTTTGTGAGCTTGTAAAGAAATTTCCGGCTTTTATGGGACCAGAATGTTCATTACCGTGTTCACAAGAGTCTGCAATCGGCCTTCATCCTGAGTGAGACGAAACCATAAAAATATCACGTAAAATTATATATGGTTTTGTGCAATCCAGCTTTCAGACAGCAGACGGGAAGACAAAAGATTCTTAACTTAGTCGTAGCAAGCCTTACCTGAATTTAATCTCCTCTTAATTTCCTTGTGAATGAAATTCTTATTAAATTGTATAATTATTAATTTACAATTCTTGCTAGCAGGTGCGACATAACTTCGTCTCTTCGCCACATACGAGGCAGATTTTGTCGTCGGCGGAGGGTAACTGTAGTTTGAAGACTCGGGGGGCAGAAGATTGGCGAATAATGGGATTACACCCCGCAGCACAAGGGTTGTGATGTTGGAGAGGGACGGAGACCTCTGCGCTCTGGGGGTTGTGAAGGGGTGGAAATCCATCTGGAAACCATTTGTCAAGCTGTGTACCTGCATTTACGTATCGTGACCGGCACTCGCAATAGAATGACCACCAGCAAACTCCAAAGTGCAGAATACTCTTTGCAGAAGCTAATAGTTGCTTAGCGGGTCAAGGAATTCTGCGCCTTTTAAAACCCTGGTGTTCGTTACAGTGTTTGAGAAAGCGTACCAGATGACCCCCACCTCTCGTCCTTTTCAATATAGTGTTCACAGTCACTTAAAGATTCATTTTAATATTATCCTCATTTTAATTTCGCCCGTGTCTCTCAAGTTATATCTTCCCTGATCCCACTTGTTGAAGAATAAAATTATTAACGTCCGTGAACTGACAGGAACTAGTTACCATTTCTGTGATCACGTGACGACGAACTTCGTTCGTAGAATCAGAGCCTGTGACACGAACGGACGGGTCGTCATGGCAACGACGCACGTCGTCGGTCAGCATTTAAAGGAGCCTTTCCACAGGACGAGTCTCGGACTTTGAGCAGGATGATTGTCGGCGATCGCCCGTTGGCAAATCCCGGTAAAGGCGACTGATTTCCGTCCTTCCTTTAATGTAAACTGAAAGTTCATTACCGTATTCACAAGAGCCCGCCACTGGTCTCTTTCGGAAGCAAGATTAATTAAGCCAAAACCCTCATATGCTGTTTTTTTAAGATCCAAATCAATTTTATTTAAGCCTAGGTCTCCCAGAGTGACCTCTTCCCTTCAGGGTTTCCGTATACAATTTTATATAATTTTTCGTCTCCCCATGTATGTTAATTTTCTCTCACAACTCATCCTGACTGCAGTCTAGACAATGACCAGTCAAGACACGATTCAATCTGATAACGTGCTTAGTACGCGTCAGGGATTTACCACACAGATGCAGGCAGTAGGGTCTACAGGAGACAGCATTTAGCGGTGTGTAGTTTATAAAAATGGAGTCACCGATTCGGCCTTCGGACATCTGTTAGGACTCCTTTGACAGGGGATCGGCCCATAGTACCACCCTGCATACATACAGGACGTTGCAACAGAAGACCTGAGACATACATATTCATGTCACGAAATGGACTCGAACCCGTGCCGCGGTGGAAAAGCGTACGCGGACAGTCTCATAGGTGCCACGTTATATTATTGTGTCCGTAACACAGATATCCGAGTTTCGAGGGCAGTCTCATAGGTGCCACGTTATATTGTGTCCGTAACACAGATATCCGAAGGCTTATTCAACCGTTTCCATAGAAACACGTAATAAACTTCTGTCGTGTTCAGGGACCGACCCCAATGTACGTCGTTAAAACGTGAACTTGGCATTTATAACATTCTGTAAATATTTAGGAACATTTTAGGGGTGCAAGAAATGTACCTTAAAATGCAGTCGGGTTTTATGGTCTAAATAAACAAACGAAATATAAACACAGATTCGTGTGTATATACACGACTTTTTGGATGGGATATTAAAATCATAAGGGAAATTTAACAGTGTCGCATATTGTCTGACTGACATATGAACTTCAGCATTTACACTACAAGCGTCCTGTATATGCGCTCTAAGACCTGCTTATAACGGATTCAAAAACAAAAACAAAAATTCAGTTACCATTTCCTTTTTTCATATTGTACTTCTAAGACCCTAAATTTTTATGATCCAAATAAAACCAGAAATTCATGCTTGTACACGACACTGTTATGGACGAGTTTATTCGTTTCTCATTCCCTTGTATCTCTACACAGCCCTTCCCGATTCAAATTCATCAAATTCTGACTGCGGTCGATTAATATCGATTTGGTCATTCCGACGCCTCTACTGTTCAGTGCGGTTTCGCGTCGTTCCCCTGGTGACGCTGCAGCCCACCACACTCTGCGTTCACATCCCAGAGTGTGTGGTCTGCTACGTAATAATCTTTGGTGGCTGTGCGCTGAAACCACTGGTTCCAGGCCATTCATCCTCCAACCCAGCAGAGCGAAACGTGAGGTTTAATCCTTCATTAGGACGTGCAATCTTAAGGCAGTACAGTCATGTTGTTAAACTCCAAAGTGTTCTTGCTAATTCTGCCCGCTTGTTCATTGTGATTCAGAATCATAAACATGAAAGCTGAAACTAACTAACTAACTAATTAGATGGCTTACGGAACCCGAAGGTTCATCACCGAACTAACCAAAGCCCTCCAACCGGACCCTGTCCTGGGCCAACAAAATCCAGTCTCCTTCGACTCCTATCTCCCATAGATCCCACTTGAGATTATCCTCCCATCTACGTCTTGGTCTCGCACGTAGTCTCTTTCGATAAAGTTTCTCGATTGAAACTGTTTATGAATTTCTTTTATCTCTCCCATGCGTGCTACATTTTCCACCCATCTTATCCAACTTTATTTGATCGTGAACATAAACAGCGGAGCTCGTGAGCATATTTATTTATTTCTATTGTTTCTTAAAACCCAACCTAACCTCGTGGTGATTTTCCCCAAAATATGACAGCTGATTATAAATCTTGCTTCTTTATGTGTAATTCATTTTGTAGTTAACCATTTTCACGAGAAAAATGCAGTATCTCGTTAAAAGAGCGTTCATGTCCGGTCTGAATTTGATCGTGTAACATTGAAGTTGTTCTACCTAGAAACGCGCAGTCACGACCTAGAAGCCAAATTCGCCTTCTTCATCAGTGAGAACATCGAGACAGGCTCCGAAACGTCGACCGACCATTCCACAGCTAGTTATCTAACTCTATGAGAAACTGATAGTCGTTCACCTGGTCGCTATTTATTAAACTCCAAGGTTCAATGCCGCATTTACAAGAACCAACCACAGCACCTAATCGTGAGCCAGTTTCATCCAATCAACATCCCAAAATTGTATATGGATTATCAATGATATTATATTTCCATCTGCGTCTTGGTCTCGCACGTAGTCTCTTTCGATAAAGTTTCTAGATTGAAACTGTTTATGAGTTTTTTTATCTCTCCCATGCGTGCTACATTTTCCACCCATCTTATCCAACTTTATTTGATCGTGAACATAAACAGCGGAGCTCGTGAGCATATTTATTTATTTCTATTGTTTCTTAAAACCCAACCTAACCTCGTGGTGATTTTCCATCAGAACAAGGGGTGGAGTCTCACGCACATGAAACGAGCCGGTTTATAGGTTTTCTGTGTTCTTCGTCGTCTCAGGATGAAACCCAGATGGAATATTTTAGCGTGATAAAACGAAACTTGTGAAACACCCTGTAGAGACGTATTACCTGTGTACAGAGCTCGAAGCCATTCTATACACGTGCAAGGCTGGGTGATATGCAAATTAACCTTGTATAATAGAGAAGTCTCGACCTATAATTTCACAAAATGTTTCCAATAAGCTCAAGTTTGGAATAGAACTGGCTTCATACCAGGAAGGGCGGAGTCTACGTGTCTAACATGGGAAAGATGCTCCATAAAAGTTAATCTGATTTGGTTTTCTGTAGACGAGTAGGAAGTGTTCATGAGGGGATACAATGAACTTGTTCCGAAGTTTAACTTCGGTGCTTATACATTTAGACAGGGAGAGGAACGTAAAACCTCGCATATTGGAAAGGAAATGGATGTTAATAGCAGTATTTTCACAATTTTGTGAATGTCACAGTTGCGAACAACGGCTTAAAGTTTTGCTGATCTTGAATAAACGAGACCTCCCCCTGATGATTATCCATTATAGGCCGAAACATGTTGGTTTCTTTACCAAATTAATAGCATGTAATGGTTCAATATCATGTTCGTGATGCTCTTTCGAGAGCGAAGTACCCCTCTTGGTCCTGTGTATGTCTGTCTGTCGCGTTTTTAGCAACAACTGAACCGGGACTACCACTGTTGGAACCAAAAGTTGCCCAATAATACGACCTTGGATTTTTGCGTTGATGCAAGAACGGCCTACGTGATGTGGCGTGAAGAAAACCTTCGGAATCTCAGTGTACTCCGAAGAGTACACCTTTGTCCAGCCTCGTTTGGTATGGCTGTACATGTCACCGCGTTATTATGTGACTTTTGTTCAGGCAGGAGTAATAAAATTTGATCCGGAAGGTACCCAATTACGAAAGCATACCCTCCCAACCCCCGTTTTAACATTGAGTTTATGGAAAGACGTCCCTCGGTCTACGCGGTTTCTCGAAACGCAATTGCCGCGTTCGCCGAGGTGTGGAGGAGAAGGTAACTGTCAGCGTGACCGCGGTGGTGGGGGGGAGGGGGGAGCGTGACGACACAAGTGACAAAGTTATTAAAAATGATGAGGTAACCTGCGACGTTTCAGTGACCTACATCAGAGGTGACGGAACTAGGACGCGGTGTCTGGTTCGTTTCAGAACGAAGCAAACCTATATTCTTGACACTTGCCGTGCGTTTTGAATATTCCAGCAGGTGCGAGGCTTGGCACCCGTTTAGGTTTCGCGGTATCGGCTTCCGATGCAAGTGAGATAAATCGGGAGTCTCTTACCCAGAAGGTATTTTAGGAATTGCTAACTGAGCATATACAAATATCCATGTGTCTAATTGCAGTCGAAGATGTTACGAGCTAATTACAGGTATTGAGAGTGGCGTTGTCAAGATTAAATTTTAATTTATCACGGCATTTAATATTTATATATTAAAATGTGAGGTAGCACAGAAATTTGACATACAGGGTGTTCCAATTAACTCGAATCTCACCAGAACTGTTTTGTTAGTCACTAACTTATTTCCCGGTAGGTGGTGCTTCGGAATTCTATCGGGACGAGGTCCACGTTAATTGGGACACGCTGTATAAGGGAACTGTTAACTTTTCCTGCGTGGATGAAGTATCGTATCTTCGGAAAAGAAGTTTTCCCAATCAGGTCTGGAGACAGTTTAATGCAAAGTTGATGTAACAGATTAATTTCTTGTTGTAGAATTACGGCATCGTGTTTCTTCGCAGGTGCCATGACAGTACTTATACTACAAGCGTCTACCAGTTGACGCCAGGGGTTCGATTCCAGGGAGTGGAGGAGTCTTTTCGTCTGGCGTAGATCAAGCGGTTTATTTGGTGAGTATCGGGAGATGTTTTTAAGGAGATAAAATGACCGACGCTTGGAAGTGACGAGTTTATTAAGTGCAAACGTTGAGAATGCTAAGTTACGTCTTTGTTGTACCGCTCCAAATCTGTTGAGGTTTAATATGATGATGTGAAAAATAGCTGCTTAAATGTATCGGAACGAATCTTTGTTTAAGTAACAGATAGGATGTTTAAACAACTGGCAGAGTCTTACAGAATAATAATTACATGTTTTTCGCTAAGAGATTATATAATAAGCTGTCCGTTGCGAATTAAGCTAATTACTAGGTTGCTCGGCGAAGATCTCTTAATCTCCGAGACTTCTCAGCGTCGAGTGAAGTGAAATTATACGATTATGCAGGAGAGACTGACGAAAACCACGGAAAGAAAATAAGAAGGCAGGAAAATATTCTCATCTTGGCACCAATCGGTATCACAGAGACGAACAGCTGATAAACCCCCCTCGGGGGGTCGACATTTCTCAACCAGTGTCTATTTTGGATAATGGCTCGGAGGCGAGAGTTTTAAAATGTTTATTTTTCAAAAGAATCGTCTAGTCTCGAGGGGCTGTTTTTTTTGTTAAAAAAACTACGAATTAGAAATATTCACGACTTAATAAAAACGCCACTCTGTTCACGGACGCATTTCGTGAAAATTATAACTTCTGAAATAATGTAGCTAAATAGCACGACAAACCTGCAATGCTCTATTGATCGTGTCTCCTATGTCTTGTGGAACTGCGAAACAAAATATGAACGTGTTCTGCCTCCGTGCGTTGCTAGGGTAACAGATACGACCATGTCGCAATAGGGATCCTAACCTTACCGATACTTTCCAATCATCTTGATACTTCATCTCTCTTAGGGTCAAATATCTTTCTTCTCATTTCGATCTAAAACACTTTAAACGTGAATTAAAAACGTCATTACAGCCTTCGATAATTTAATGTCAAGTCTTTAGACAGGACTTATGTAAAATGTCGTTTTGCTCAACAAAAATTCATTGCAGAAGCTGCCAGTTTTTGACTCCATATTTTCGTGTCATGTTGTCATCGTAAAAAGGGCGATTTGAGAAACAACTTATCCCCTTCCAAACACAAATACGAAGAGCTCTTGTGATTCCGTTTTACTTTTTCTGTCATTCTCGTTATATGAACTGATATACCACTCCTCCGTGAATATATCTCGTTCTTCCACATCGTCGCATGCGGTGTATAGGCTGTTTGCGAATACAAGTCTCTCTCTCTCTCGGATCGTAACACACCATAACAGCGTTTCAAATTAAGTATAATTACTCTTTAAGTTTCCTTTGTTTACCCTTCGTTAGTTTTAGAGATCACACTAACGCTGACACACAAAATTTGACTCTGGTAACCATATATACCACCTGCTTTAACAGTCAGTAACTCATCTTTTTGTATTAATGGGTTTCGTACGATTCTAATTGTAAACGTCGATTATTTCCTTAAACAGCGTTAACCAGTTGATCTTTGCAATGGTGAAGTGTAGTGTTTTCTTCGCGGTACGGACTGGATTCTTAAGTTTCATTTGAAAGAGCTTCGGCTCCAAAGGTTAATTAGCGTTTTAGTCGTATTATTTCCTTAAACAGCGTTAACCATTTGATCTTTGTAACGGTGAAGCGCTGTGTTTTATTTGCGGTACGGGCTAAATTCATATATATCATTTAGACGAGCTTCGGCTTCAAATGATTACGAACAGATATAGAACTATTTTGCAGGAGTGTACGTCTTAACCAGATGGGGATATCTACGGTAAGCACAGGCAATGAAGACTGGTTGTCTGCATGCGATAACTCACCTTAATATTTGAAATGCGCTGCCTCGAATATGCTCTGTGCGATTCAATTTTAAACATAAAAATCTGAATATGTAAATGTACGAAATATAATTTTATTCAGATAAGGCGTGAATCTCTGTCTCTTGGGGGGGCAGGGGGAAATATTGGGAGAGTTTGAAACGAGACTGAAAAAAAAATGATTTAACCCAAGGGAGACCAAACTGTATTATTAAAATGAATTTTACAAAAACAGGAGGCAAAGATTTGGATTGGATTGAACAGGCTAAAGATATGTTCCAGTGACTGGCTCCCGTGAAAGGTGGGTTATAAACCACCTGGTTCCATAAAAGGCGAGGAACTTCTTGGTCTGAGATGTAACTATCAGCTTTTCACGGAAGATGCTATGTCATGTACGCCGATGCCTTCTCAAGATTATGTAGTTGAGAAAGCATTTTTAATTAACTGATATTATTAAAATAGGTTAGTAGATAATTAAACACCTTTATTTTTTAAAATTTTCAGTAATATTATTGGAAAGAGGACGGTAAAATTTGAAGTGGCTTTGAAGTGAAAGGGCCCTTTTAACTAGTTATTAGTTTAGAATCGAATTAGCAAAAGATTTATTATTGATCATTCACTGTAGTTTACTTGTATGATGAGTAATGGTCTTTAGAAAATATTATCTGGAATTCAAAGTACAGCCATGTGCATTTTCATACAACATATTGACAGCGATAAACGAATAAAGTTATTTTATTTTAAAATTTACGTAATCTTATTTTAACTGCATCTGCAATACAATCACTACGATTGAGGACATGCGATGACAATTCCGAAACGACATCACAACTGCTATGCACGTGTAAAGTCGTTTTTGTGGATTGTGGCTTTGGTACTGGTCACTGAAAGACGCCAGTTCGGAGTTACGTTTGTCACGTGATTACCCGGATGTGGTAATTCTGTACCAGCAAACAATTGGCGCGTTGAGCTTCATACAGAAGAAGACAGATGGCGTAGTAGAGAATTGTAGAATTACAGAAATAAATAAAAAAAATATATATGGGAGATAAATTGAGTGAAATGGATATCGTGAAAATTCTGCGTGTTCCATATTACATTTCCTTTATTTCTCTCATCGTCGCAAAACTGAATCGAAGTT